>LR137705.1:13142-28702 GCA_900659605.1 Tisbe holothuriae | reverse complement strand
CGCTGCTCTCCGTCCTCTTCTTCCGCCGCGTCCTCCTCCTCTGGCCGCTGTGGCGGAGGCTGAGGACCCGGGACGTCGGTCATGTTGAGGGGCAGAGGCGGGGTTGGGCTGTTGGTCTGCCGGATCAGCCACTGCGTCTGCTGAGGCTGCGGCTCAGTGTGCATGGCGTGGCCGTTGTTACTGGACGGGGCTGAGGTGGTGGTGGCCGGAATGCTGGTGCCGTTCAGAGGAGACTGCTGAGTCGTCACCTGCTGAAGGTGGGCTTGCTGTTGCTGCTGCTGGTGCAGGACGCGCGTGGACTGTATTGCCATCTTGATGTCCTGCAGCGCTGCCGCGACCGAGTCCTCCGATCCCTGGTCGATCTTGAGCGGGGAGCTGATCGGCGGCTGAGCTGCTCCTGTTGTCGTTGTCGTCGTCGCCGATGCCGGCGGCTTGTTGTGCGGGTGTCTGTTGACGGCTGACGGCGATGTGGACACGGCAAGATCTGAAAGGAGGAGGAGGGAATCTGGGTTATTCTGGTGAGTCAGCCGATTTGATCATGGTGAATAGGGAAGAAGAAGAAGTGAGTCATCATCAGAATATCTCTTCTTCACCATCAGTGTGAGAGAAAGGCGATGATGATCATTAAGAGCTGCTGCTGCTGCCATATCTCCAGGAGGTCAGATCAAATCTTCACAAAGTGTGTTATTAGTGCACGATGTGCACATTTTATACACACGTCTTTCAGTTGCTAGTTTTTGTTCTCTCTTCAGTGTTTGGCTATATATTCCCTCTTGGGTTTTAGAAGGGAAGGAAAAACTGGAACGAATGAGAGGCTGGAAGAAAACAAATAAATGTGCCTTTTCTTCTTGACACACTGCTGCAGTAGTCTTCTTGTAGTCCCGGGAGGGAATAGTGCTGCTGGAGAGAGAGAGAGAGAGAGAGAGAGAGAGAGAGAGAGAGAGAGAGAGAGAGAATGAAGACCGTCTGGAAGAAGAGAGGACTAAAAGAAGGACAGACCGTTTCTTTTTCTTCTCTCTCTTGGAAATGAAATCGATTGAGTTTTGTGTGTTGGACAAACTGTTACAGAGTCAAAGAGAGAAGAAAACATCTTTTTCTGGCACTGACTTTCCAAACTTTCCCATTCTTCTCCTTCTTCATCTATCTCTCGTTTATATATATTTCGAGGTCCGATTCTAGCTTCTTCTTTGTGTGTTAAAGCTCTTTTAATGGGTTTTGAGCAAGACACCCAAGAAGAGCAAAATTGAATGAAGAAAAGTGGCTTCGTTGTGAGGAGAGAGAAAGAACTGCACAGCTAGCGGAAACGACTTCTTTTTGACAGAATAAATGAAATGAGAGAAGACAATAGAAGAAGTGACAACGTTTCATATAATCGTCTTTTTGTCAAAAGTGTTATCTACACTTTGTTAAAGTTCTACCAGCTGCTAAGCAAATAAGTGATATCAACTGGGCGTGGTCAAGATACGTACGGAATACCATTATATGACAAAATGGCATTCCTAACTATAGCCGATATCCTCCCTTGAGAGCTTCAGATATAGAAAACACTGCCATACAAAAGAATCTTCCTCTTCCCCCTCTTTTGGCAAAAGATGGACCTCTTTTTTTGTCAATACAAACACAGTTCATTTGTCAGTCGGGGGACAGTAAATGGAAAGGGGTGGCGGCGATTCAGTAGAATACTGCCTGCCAAGAGAGGAAGAGTAGAGTAGCACCAACGATTTGCAACAATATTCAATTGAACCAATCCATCTTGGAATGTGCTTCATCCTTTGAGGTAAACGTGGATATTGACTTTGGTGTGAGGAGGGATTTCTTTTCATGGAGAGGGAAAATTAGATTATTTGGGAGGAGGGGGAGTGTGGCATAGAAAGCTGTATAGTGGCGCTGATGATGATAGTCTCGTAAATGGAGGGCAGATTTTTATGATACTCTGGCTTTGGAGGGGAGGAAATCTGCAAGGGATGCATATTCAGCTATGGAAATAATAACTATAATAAGAGCAGAGGAGAGGGATGAACTTTTTCGCTTTCCAGTCCAAAAAGCTTGCAAAAACTTTGGAGAGTGTAATGGAACAGGGAGATTTTGCTTTGCTGTTAAATACGAGGGAGAGAGTCAAAATCTGCATGAAAGAGATTTGCTTCCGTTGTAAAAAATATTCTAGTCCAAAATGCAAAACTTTACATAACGGCGACCAGAGTGCAATTTTAAGGGTATTTTTGTTTTGTATTTTTGCACCCAAATTGTATGCTTTAGACACTGACTTGTGCGATGAATAAAAAGTGTATTTTGCATATTTAGAACACCAGGGAAACAACAAGAGCTGGAGTTTATTTTTACGCTCCTTCGTGCGGAAATATAAGAACGTTGAATAAACGGAGTCGCATTTACTCTGTTTACTTGAGTCTGCGAAATAAATGTACTTCTCTGCTCGCCAATAAATCAGTTTGAGCCTTTCCCTCCAACACTGGAAAAGGTAATTTCTTTTTTCTTTTTTCCTCTCCGTTACAAAGTAGAAGACGAAGACTACACACTTACTACTACTCCAGGGAGCACAGTGGTTTCCCGTGGTCATTATCACATAAATGATGTTATTCGGTACTACCGTGCTCCCAGAAAGTAGTGTAGAGAATTAACGTGCGCCCTATTTGTCAGTCGCAGGGTCTTAATTTATCGCAGCCTGAGCCTTAAAGGCCTTTTGCCATGGTCTTCTTCTTCTTCTTCTTTTGTTCTCTCTCTGCTTCCAAAGAAACGGGAAGAATCTCTCGTTTGCACATAATGGCCGGGAACGATCACTACATTGTCACCAGATTACAAAAGATCATTATTACCTTGTCTTATAAAGCGCATAAAGCGCCCAATGAAGTCACTCCATAGTAATGCACAAAATAACACACATTCACCGCACCTGGTTAAACACAACACTGATTGTATGCTAACAAGACTGACAGCTGCCAAATAGCACAGAAACCCCTTCTTATCCTCCTACAACAACTATACAGTCCGCCCAGGCTAATAGCGCACCGCCGGTGTATATGTATAAAAGCGCACGCACCCATTCTCCGCCGTCCGGTGTGCGACAAAACGCACGCACTCAAAAGTTGAGTTTCCCCCATTCTTAAATACTCCTCCTCGTTCTCAGGTGTGAAGCAAGCCAAGCAAATTGAGATCTGAAGAGATGATTTCTTTGCTCTTTTTGGGCAGACGCCCTTCCTCTAACAAGAGGGGTTATTTCATTGTCGCATTGGGTGTGCCCTTAAAAGGTATCACCATGGCCAAGAGGGTTTATCATAAAACGTATTAGCAGTGTAAATATCGGCAGGGAAGTATCATACACTCCATCAGACGCAGAGTTTAGAGCCTTATCATTCATCTTTAATCCCCTACTTGACCTGTACGTTTTACGTTTTCCTTCCAAGGTGCGCTCGTGAATGTTGAAATGCTGAGCGCGCTCTTACAACGAAAACGATGCATGGGTTTTAAAATATTTGCCTGGGAAAAAAGATGAATAATCCTCTTCTTGTTAGCTGCAATGCAATGGTGAAAAAGGCTTTTGTGGAATGTTATCGATCTTTTTATACATTATTCTCCCGTACAAAAGCCATTAAATAGAACCATGCATGGAAGAGCAATGTTAAAGGATGATGATATTATTCGGAGGGCTAGACTTTTTCTTACAAATGCAAGAGCTGCTCTGAAGAAACTCTTCATTTTTAAAGTACTGCCACATGTTATTTATATATTTTTAAACACAACACTAACATTAAAACTTTCATTAGCTAAAAAATACGATCATCTCTAAACGGTTTCTTCTGCCCTTGCTAGCTGCCCGTCCGTCTGTTGTTCGCGAACTGTTCGATGATCCATTATTTTGCTGGAGCTCAGTAAGGACAACTTAAGTTTATTTACTGTGCCACTGATGCCATTTTAGGTGGATCATCATTGCATCGAGTCCGTGATACAATCATAATACGATCTTCTTTGTCATTCATGTTCGGAGAGCATTCTAATACCCAAGTGTGCAATATGCGTTTCTTCCATTAATCTAAAAACTCGTTTTTTTGTTTAAGTTGTTTGTCTTGCATCGAGCAAAAAAGCAATAACAAGATGATGATAACGTGTTTTTCGTTCCCCGGAGATCAATTGATCAAAAGCGATCCATCAATGGAAATGTGCATTCGAAATTGGAAGGGGAGAAGAAACAATGGACGACGGCAGTTTGGAACGGGTTATGCATAAAGGAAACAGATGAATCATTAAGGACAGGCGGATCCTATGATTGTTAGTAATTTTACTAGACGCGTACAAGATGTTAAGTAGGAAGGAGGAGGCCACACTGACCATACTACTTAAATTTGTAAATCATTAAATGTTTTAAGTCTTACCTGTAGTTTTCAACGACAATGCCGCCGACGATGCCGGCGCAAACCCAGCAGCCGACGCCGCCACCGTTCCATTCCGACCGACGCGTCTGTAGTGATCACCGTTGCTGCTAACCGCGGGGGCCGCAGACGCGGCGCCGTGCTTGTTGTTATGGTGGTGGAACTGCGGCAGGTGCGGTGCCGCCGCGCCCGCCTGCTGGTGCGTGTTGTTCACGACGTTGGCGCTGCCAGACTTCTTGAGTAGGACGGAGCCAGAGCTGGAAAAATGAGGAATGCATTTTAGACGCCGCACCCTGTAGACATATGAAAATTGGATTTGAAGAAGAGATTACGGCTTTTGACGGCTCCAAGAAGATCTATTTTGTAAGAGATTCTTCCATTTTTCCCTTCTTAGAAAAAGTCAGATATCTATCCGAGCAGATAAAAATCCAATAGCGACATGTCCTCAAAATATAATATAATCCCGGCTATGCCATTGGCAGTAGTCTATTACTTGATATACGGCTAGCTAGAGGAGCTCTATTCCGAAAAGGCAGAGGGGGGAGCCTTACTATTGGAACTCAAACATGGACTTATAAGAGAAAATTGTAAAGCAATCATGCCGCCTCTCCCAGAGGAATGCACAAGGCAAAAGGGGGGCTCAGCCGGCTCAACGGCCTCCACTCCACTCCTCAGCCAAGGGAAGCTGACAGCTCAAGGCTGGTGGAAGTATCTCTCTCTCTCTCCCTTCGATCGATGTGTATAAACAAGGCTGTGGAGAGTCATCAATACACATCTCGGCCACGTCGTTATTCCAAAGGCACCTAGCAGGGGTGACAGATATACCTCACTGGAAGGAGGAGGACGTGCAACCGCACAAAATGAAGGCACAGTGGGCTCAGAATGAGATAAGGAAATGCATGGGTTGCAAAAGGTGTTTAATAATACGTATAATGGTTTGGAAACCACTGTGCTGGAGATAGATTAAACCGTGTGGCTGCTACAAGATGAGACAGTTTGGCATTAAAATTCTCTCCGCGTGTTCCTTTATATAAAAAAGAGGAAGAAAAGAAAAGAGAGAAGTGAGAGCGATCACGGGTTTTTGTTCTTTGCTCTCTCTTTATTCTCTTTCCTTTCTCTTTGCGTGCGTATATGCAATCTATCCCTTCCATACGGGCACAAAAAGTTTAAATAAAATTGTAGGGAATATCCGTAATTGCAAGGGAGATATGTCCAACTTTGTAATAAAAAGGCAAACAAGGGAGATGCCCAACAAGCCTTAATCTACGACAACCACGTTGCTTTTGACAGAGAAACGTCCTCGACAAATGTTTCAAATAGTTTTCCCCCTTCTCTCCATACTTTTATAATGAGCTTTTTGGACTTGAAAATATAAACGGCAGGCAGATGTTTTTGGCTCTTGCAAATCCACATTCATCTCAGTCAAGAAGTCATTTTGTAGAATTGTAAGATAAGGAGAAAAGGGGGTTCAGCCCCCTCTTCAAGTATTAATACACTTTGTCTACTCTCATATATGTGTAGTATTATATAAGCTGGGGCATAATGATAATGGCTACGGATGAGTGGGAGAAGAAGCCTTCAAGCCCATCAATTCAGAGCAAAAAGCGGGCTTCTTTTCTCTACAGAAGATCCTCTGCCCGCACAGTGATTTACCATGATAACACACTCAACTCTGTCTACTGTAAGTACAGAGATATTAAATCTAGAATCCACTGTGCCACTGTTTGCCGCAGTGAAAATCGCCGTTTGTCCAGTAGCAGTAGCAGACATTTAAGATTCTTAGATGTAAGAACTACTGTAAGCCCTTCTTCTTCTCCTTCATCCTTGCATGCCACACATAGCAAAAGATGGAGCGCAAACTAACCATGCATGCGACGTTGTGTGTGTGTCGCCAGAGTTCAAAACTCACTCACTATCTGTCTCTGCTATAAAGGCCAGTCTTGCTGCTGCTGCTACAGCTGTCCTCAAGGCCTTGAAAGGATAGTAGAAAAGGGGCCTTGAACACAACGACGACGACGGCTTTCTTCCTCTTCTTTTTTCCTGGGGGCTCTTTTCATGCTCGGTATGAGTGAGATAAGGAAGGGCATTATATACCTCCTCCTCTTGCTGGATCCAAACTTTTCCTCCTCCTCCTCGGGAGAGTGGAAGAAAACCCTCTTCAAACCCTAATGAGATGCACGCTCACACACGACAACAGATTTGCTGCGGTCTCTTTTTTGTGTCTAGAGTGTAACGGACACCAAAAAGATTTGTTATTTTCGTAATCAGAGGTTAATACATGACTTTGAACTTTTCATATCCCATCTTTTTATCCACTTTTACTTTCCCTCATTTTTACTTTTTGACTCTTTGAACTCCCAGCGGAGGAGAGAGTTTTTGGAAGATGGGATCTCTCGCCTTCCCTCCATTTTTTCGCACCTCAATTCAGGGATGCCAGATGAGCTATGCTTCATATTACTTATGCATAACGTTATAATACAAGACTGGCTTCTACACAAAAGTAAGGCTAGTATGATCTAGAGAAGGTTTAGCAATCAACATAAGTTAATCTAATTTTGAATTGGCAATCCTATTCTACACTGTTTCATTCGCGGAAAAGAAGAAACAAAAATATGTGCATAAACAGCTTGTTGCCAGCCTTGTGTGTTCCTTTACAACAAAAAGGCGCATCCAGAGATTTTCACCAGCTCTCTTTCTTGTATATGCACATTACGAATACAGCTCTGCCATATGGGGGAAAGAAAAGGTGTTTAAAAACGTAGCTTTCTGTTTTAGCTGATCTTTGTCGCTTGAAATGTTATCTGCCAAGTCTTAACATGTTGAATCATGATGGGAAAAAGCAGTGGCAGGGAAAAGAAAACACTCTGGATGACTTGAATGATCTGTATCAACATTTAAGACATTGCTCTTTGTAAAGAAACTACTGTGTGCAAACTCCTTTAACATGAGTCCAAGTGTTATCGTTCTCACGATACAGATCGGGTCAGAATACAAGAAATGGGCTCAATAGGAAATTGCACTCTACCTAATACGTATCATGTTATCAATATTGACAGCGCCCCTTGAATGCATATGCTTCCCTCTTTCAGATATTAATGCATGCAGAAGTTAGTGTGGCGTGATGCGCGAAAAATGGGCTTAATGTATCCCCGAATGGGTGCTAACTGCCAAATGACTACCTTTGTGTGCAAGTTTAACACATGCAGGTGACACAGCTTTGCATTTTGTGGTACAAAAGCTCTTTGAATACGGTTCTATTCTTAGCAATGTTGCCCTTAAGCTCCCTCCTTCACAGCCCCCCTCTTTTTGCATACTTTGATGGAAGAACAAGAAGAAGCTGAGAAACATGCACAAAAACAAGGTTGAAAAGCTCGACTTGTAGAAAATGGGAACATTTTCGCTGTCGCCTGAAGCTATTCAACTTTATTTCTTGCTTATCACTTGGCAGAGATCGGAGTTAGCAAAGCAGCAGCAGCAGCGGCGGCCGTACAAAAGCCATGCCCTAGCTGCTCTCTAACTCGTACAACAAACGGAAAAATAGCTCTATAAAGACTTTCTTTCTGGTTCCACCAACAACCGTTATAGCGTTTTTTCTCCCTCTCGTTTCAAACTGACTGCACAGATATGGCTTTATTATCCTGCAAAGATTGTTGCCACGCTAGACCATAAAGGCCGTGAGTTATAAGCTCAGCCTACCTTGAATAGATGACGTCATCGTCGAGGTCTGACGCGTGCCCCGACGACAGCCCGTCCTCCAACACCGGCATGGCCGTGTGCATCCTCGGCCCGGACGAGTGGTACGAGCCCTCGTTCATCGACACCTCGGACTCGAGGTCGGCGCTGTCGCAGTCCGTCGTCTCCGGGGAGAGGGTGAAGTTTCGAGAGTAGTCGTTGCTGCCAACCGGAACCATGTCGCCTACAATCTGCTGCTGTTGAGCTTGTTGCTGCTGCTGGACCTGCTGAGCTTGCTGTTGTTGTTGCTGCTGCTGAGCAACATATTGTTGTTGTAGCTGCTGCTTGGATGGTTGTTGACGTTGTTGCTGCAGTTGCCCACTGCTGGTAGCGCTGTTCCTCACAGCCTCTGGAGAATTCAGAGTAGCATAGCCAGTGTCATTATCCCCTGAAGACGTGGTCATGGCAGATACCAGGTGGCAAGAGGGCTTTGTGACGGATATGGACGTCTTTGGCCCACTGGAGTGTCTCAACTGACCACCAATGCTCACCAAGGGCTGGTCAAGAGGGCTGAGGCCAACCTGGGGCTGCCCACCGGCGGCCAAGGCCAGCTGTTGCTGGTGTTGTTGTTGCAGCTGCAGCAGTTGTGGGTGGGGTGTTGTCTGGATAATCTGTCTTCCTCTGACGGCCATACCATGACCCAGCTGAAGCAGATCACTGGACGATGAAGAGCTGGGCATTATAGCCTGTTGTTGTTGTTCAGTCGCTCCTTCACCGCTTGGGGGTTCTTCAATGGTAGTGGTGGCCAGTCTCTGACCCACATACGGGGAAGCCTTGGGAGAAGACTCGGCCTGCTCTACAGCAACTACCTCTGCTTGCTGTGCGGCCTCATCCCGGCGGCGAAGAGTGTAGTTGAGGTCAGAGAACTCAGACTCTGCCTGTGGCTGCTGCTGGGCCTGGGCTTGAACTTGCTGCTGTTGTTCTCCTCCCTCCTCCTTGTGGAAGAACTCATCCAAGACCTTCCTCGTCTCACTGAACTCATACTGATAGTCGTAAACGTCTTTGGACGGCTGCTGTTGCACTTGCTGTTGCTCTTGTCTGACAGCCGCATCATGGGCATCCACTATCTCCTCATTCTGGACAATCTCATCAAACTTGAGAAGGACATCAGCAGAGGTTGGGTATCCCTCAACCTGATCAGCGTTGCCCACTTGGGGTGATTCCTTCACTTGCTGCTCTTGCTTCTTCTGACCAACCACTTTCTTTGTCTTTGTCCCCCTACGAACTTTGCTAACAGGCATGCTGGTAGCTGCCTGAGGTGGATCACTGTTTGAAGAGGAAGCCGTGGAGGACGCCTCACTGGTCTGAGCTGTGGCCGACAACGGGGTTGCAACAGCTGAGCCGGTTGTGCCAGCTGAAGTTGTTGTTGGCAATACCCGCTGTGGGAACCCAGGCAGTCGGCTCTGTGGTCCGCTTACCTTGCCATGCTTACTGCTCTTTGACTGTTTGGCATGATGCGCCGCTGAAGACCTTGGCTGTCCATCCGACGCCCTTGGCCGGTAGCGTCTGGGGCTGCCCTCATACTCAGCAATGGCAATTCCTCCAATCACTCGAGTACTCTCGCTGTGACTGGAGCTGGTCACACTGACATTGTCCTGGGCCTCAGCTCCCAATCTGAGGTTATCAAGAGACTCACTGAGCTCCTGATGCTGTCCGCCCTCTTCATCCTCCTCTGAGGACGGAATAGGCGGGGTCTGCGCCAGCAAATCATCCACTCCCGTGAGATGGGGCGTGGCTACAATTGGCCCAGCCGGCATTGGCGGTGGAACCTCGTCCCTCACGCTGAGTCCTGCTGGCACGGATGGCAGGCCCTCGATGAGATCATAGGTCACGTTGACATCACAGCAGGAGGGGTCGTTGCTGGGCGCCACGACCATCTCCATGTTGCTATCACTGTAGCCGCTGGGCGGTGGGGGCGCTTGCTGCTGCTGCTGCTGTTCAGCAATCGAGCTCTCGACAATAGTGGACGTGACTGGAGCTGCCTTGGATCCCTTAGCAGATTTCATCTTGCTGTCGGCGTTCCCTCGCTTGTGGTGGCGACTGCTTTTGGACCGGCTGTAGACTTCACGGCCTCCTGAAACAAACAACAACTCATGATATAACAACATATATTCGTTTTGTACTTCAATATACCATACCTGCAATTTCAATCTTGGTATCTCTAAGCTGCCCTCCAGGCTGAGCTTCTCCTCCTCCACCTCTGATCTGTTGTAGTTGCTGCTGCTGCTGTTGCAGTTCTTCAGCACTTCCATTGTTGCTCACCGTTGAAGACGCGCTGCTCGACATCTTCCGTGATGCAAGCTGTTGCTGTAACTGTTGTTGCTGCTGAAGCTGCTGTTGTTGAAGTTGTTGCTGTTGCTGAATATGTTGCTGCTGAAGTTGTAGTTGCTGTTGCTGTAACTGCTGCTGTGTCACATCTTCTCTGTATATCACTTGTTGTTGCTGCTGCTGCTCCTGAGCTCCAGCAACCCCATTGTTGCTACTACTGCTGAGTATCCTTGTGGACTGCATGACTGGGATCTGCTGGGACGATGAGCACGTGGAGGACGTCGGTGTGGTCGGACTCAGCATCATGTTCTGCTGGAACTGCTGAGACTGACCGGATTGCTGCTGCTGCTGAAGCAAAGGCAGCTGCTTGGGTGGTGAAGGTCTCGTGACATCATTCTCCTCGCCAAAGTTGAGGTCTAGAATACTGCCTACCACAGGCTGAGACTGGAACAGAACCGAGTTAACATCACTAGCATACTCACTATTGGCATGACTGCTCACCTCTTCCTGGCCGTCCACCGCCTTCTTCTTCTTCCTCCGCACGATGACCTTCTTCACCTTCTTCTTTTTCTTCTTCTCTGCCGCCGGCTGCTGCTGCTGAGACTGCTGCTGCTGCTGCGGCTGCGCGGTCTCGATGGAGATGAGCTCGTCCGTCGTGGGAGATTTGGGCTGACACCGGGGAAACAGCTGATCGACCTGAGCGGGGTCGTCTGGGAGGTGCTCTGACGGGGACTGCTGCTGTTGCTGCTTTTGACGGGTTAGTTCTTGTTGTTGTTGTTGTTGCTGGTACTGATACTGCTGGTGCTGCGCGATAGAGGAAGACATCTTGTCTCCTTGGCGAGACGCTCACTAGCCGACGACGACGACAAGGGGGTCGTGAATGGAGGCATCAAGGAGCTCTGCAAAGAGGAGATCTTCAATGAATGACTGTGTGGGTGTGTGACGTGACGAAACGACAGAACACATTGATGATAGATGGTGTGAAGTGAGCTTACATGCATGATGAGTAAATGTCAGTTGTAGTAGGAGTAAATACAGTGTGCGGAATACTCAGTGCACAATGTGTTGCTGTGTAAAGAGATTTATTTTCTGTCGGGGGTGAAGGCGACAATCAAGTGACGGCTTATAGCCTGTAATGCTTTTTGTGATGCACACTCACAAAGTGAGGACTTGAGAGGAGAGAAAAAGCACTAACTTTTGATGCAAATTTAGCGTGACAGGAAAGTTTTCTTTTCCCTTCGTGATATTATATATGCTCTGACACCAAGAAGCTGACGGATAGAAGAAGAAGAAGAAGAAAAACAAAGGAGAGACAAAAACACCTGTATGCTTCTAGCCATACATCGATCTGTCATAATTTTCTTCCAGAAAGGAAAGCTAGATTTACACTCTACATCTAACTACTACTATTACGTACAACACTACAAATAACTTCCTTATTTAATGCTAGAAAGCCAAACACGACATTAGAGATGAAGCTGCTGGCGTGATAGTAGCTTTGGAGATGATTACTTGAAGGATGGGAAATGTAGCAGAAAGAAAGGCACTCCTTGTGGTTTTGTTTCAAGATACTACGACGTTTTTGTGTTCATTTGCACATGACAGCGTTCGTTAGACGGATATGCTGCTTTCGTGGTTTTTGAAGTAGGACATGTGAGATGACACGAACGAAGGAGAAGATGATACAAAAAAATGAGCTGCATTTGAAAATGAGTGATGTTTAAAGTCAGCTGTACTTCTGACTAACTAAAAAAGAATACGACTAAAATATGCAATAAAGCTGGCTTCAGTGTGATCTCCAAACTTGTAAATCTAACAACAACACGGCACAAAGACAACATTGACTCGACTGACCCCCTTCCGTATAGGACAGAGTTGTTGTTGCTGCTGCTGCTCTTGACTTCAACAAGCTAGAACAAGATGCTCTCTCTTCCCTCGTTGCTATTATGTCACTAGAGTATTGAAAAGTAAGCACTTGGTTTTGCACTGGCACGCAATCAATAAGGGCGATGGTGGGTTAGGTAAGATTGACCTTTAGTATGATTAAGATGATGGGTTTATGTGCTGCTAATATGTGGGTCGGTCGATTCCTTGGGGTCGACTATACCAATTCCTTTTTAAAGGGGAAGGGGCAAAAACGAAGGAGGGCGATTTAGGCGAGGTTCACCATTTCAATACCTGAGTATTTCTCTTTCTCTCACTATATTTCTTTCTTTCTTTCTTCCACCTCTTTGCAAAGGCTTCTCAGGCCTCTTCTACTTCTCGTTCTCTTCTTCTCCTCGCTGACTGGCCTTCAGCACCGGACTTAATGGAAAATCACAAGAAATCGTCTTCGCAGCCGTGGGGCTCCTCTACTTCTTGGGCCGCAAAAGAAGGGGCAAGCAAGCAAAAATGAAGTAACTCTTCTTCGACGACGACGACGGCAAACTCACACGAACCGTGCTCGCTGCAAAACCTTCTTCTTCTCTCTCGTATTCGTTCCGTCCTCGGGCCGCAATAGAAAGTAACTGCTGAGCGAGACCAACGAGAGAGATAAAGTCGGAGAGAGAGAGAGTGAGAGCCTTTTTTCACCACGACGTTGCACTGGGTATGGCGGCTGTGGCGTTTTGGAAGAAGAAGAAGAAGAAGCCCTACTACACACGACTGCTCAGTCCGGCCACCCACCGCCACAAGCTGGTCCAGTCTGTGGAAGCGTGCCCGTCAAACAAGAGAGGAGGAGGAGAAGAACCGTCTTTGGCCTTTGGCACTGCCGCTACTACAACCACCGACAGAAAATAATCTTGTGCAACTGAGCTCTTCTCGGCTGCTGCTGCTGTTCGGGTTGAACTCTCAAGTGAGCAAGGAAAGCCTTGGACCAACAAAGGCCGGCGGCACACACGCCAGCTGAGGCAGCAGAGGGGAAAAAAGAGAAAGCAACTGTATAGAGGAGAAGGAGACGAAATTGATGGGAGGAAGCAGATAGCAGCGAGGTGGGATCATCAGAAAAAGGGAGCGCACTCAACAGATTCTTTGGAAGAGGGACGTGAAGAAGAAGAAGAAGACGAGGAGAAAAGGGGAACCCAGCTGGTAGATGTAAGAACAAGAAAGCAGCCTCTGAAGGAGGAGAAAGCAGCGGGACTTAGACGTTATAAAAAGGAGAATCGATGAGAGGGTACAAGACCATAAACAAGGCAAAAGGGAAGAAACGTGAATAAAAGAGTTTTAGAATTGATGTCCGTTTTGGCAATTGTTAAAATGCTGAAAATATACACTGTCCTGTTTGTCTGGTTTAACATCATTTTAGAAGATTTCTTTTACATTGGAGACATGTCTCAAATGGTACCGATCTCATCATTTAGAACTTGATATTGACCGTCTATGTAAGCTATGGAACTTATCCATTTGATGTATCTTCTTGCTCGGTTAGCAGGATAACGCAAAAATAAGCCTTGGCTGGGCTGCCGTGTCGGAAGGTTGCATTTGGAGATGTTGTAAAGGTGTCAGAGAAGCTGACGATAGGGGGGATTTTCCGAATGTAACTCAGCTTGTTTGAAACTTTAGAAGGCAACGGAAAATTGCTTAATTCGCACTTTTTGTTTAATATGCATCTTTTAACATTGTCTTATAATTATTACTGGACAAGGTAGCTATTATAAAACTACCGTATACAGTGATATCAGGGTCGTATTGGCCGTATTTTAGCATTTCAAAATAGGACGCAAATAGTCGGAAACTTTCCTTTTTTGCAGATGTCCCTCCTGAATTCGAAAGATCGATGCGGGTCGAAAGAAAAGGGGTGCTAATTACACTGGAATGTATTTAACTACTTATTGAACCCATTATGCTGTTAGTAGTGATATTAATTGGAAATTTTCCTTTTGCGTCATTTCCTTTTCGCCCTTGATTCCTCCCTCTTTTTTCCGTTTGTTCTGCCTTGTTTGTTTCTTGGCTGACGCTGTTTCGGCTGAGCTTCTCAATTCCAGCAGCAGCTCTTTGTTTTCAGCCTCGCTCAGCTTGTAAACTACACAGCAGAGTGGGCACAGCCGCCAGAAAACAACCCCAGCCCAAGCTAGCCAGGCTAAGTGAGTGAGTGAGTGTTTTGCCGTTGGCCCCGCCAGCTCTGCCGCCAGCCCGTGCAGTGAGTGAGGCGAGTGAGCAAAGAGCGAGCGAGAGGCAGCGATTCTATTTCGGACGGCGAGAAGAAAGAAAGAGAGGACGAAAGGTTTCCGAGAGAAACAGCTAAGGAAGGCAAGAAAGGATCGCCTTTCGGACAGTGTTCCCCCCGTGTGTTCCAATTCCTCTCCATGGTGTAATCACCGATCCTAGTGCTCCTCTATTTTCCCCACGATGCTTTCGTCGTCTTCGAGCGCTCCCAGCCCGCTGCTCAAGTGGAAGAAAGTGTCCAACGCCACGGGCCCCAGCCCCAGACCGCGCCATGGACACCGGGCGGTCGCCATCAAGGACCTCATGGTCGTGTTCGGAGGAGGGAACGAGGGAATCGTCGACGAGCTCCACGTCTACAACACAGGTGAGGGACAAGGACAAGAAGCCTACAAGGAGTGAGAGAGAGAGACCGACGGGGCTCAAGGAGAGGTCGGCCAAGGCGGAAGGCAGCATGATCATGAACACGGGCAAAGAGGCCCGTTGGTCCGGAGAAGGGTCTAAAAAGGACTCATGCCGATGAATACGAGCATCTTGTCAATGTTCTCGGACAGGCATTAGTAGCAACATTTCATTTAGCGGCAAGAGCGAGGTTGATTGAGTTTGGTCGTGGCGTTTGCCTTTCGGTGCGTGAGTGCGTGCGTGCGTGCGTCTGTTATTGCCTGTCTGCCCCGCTCTCTAGTGTAGAGCTAGAGCGAGCCTGGGCTGTTCCTCCTCCAAAGTCACGCTCGGCAGATACAGCTACAGGCGCCATCTTGAAAACAACACCACCGGCAGGGCCATTATAAGCAATTTTAGCTCATTAACATCGCCAATTTTGGTCCTTAAGGCAGCACGAGGTTAATTGGCACCTAACATTGACTATTTGCCAACCTATTTAGTAGTCTTAATTGTAAATTGTCCCAGATCAGACCCTTTTTTTCGTATTCCTTGTCCCACCACTCCTTGGCTAACTTGGCCAGACCGGCCAGGCGTGCGCTTCCCCTTTCACCCGCTGCAGGATTTTCGCCCCAACTGTTGAGCCATCGGCTGGGTTTT
>LR137705.1:0-13042 GCA_900659605.1 Tisbe holothuriae | reverse complement strand
GCCCCGCTCCACTCTACTGTAGAGCTCGAGCGAGCCTGGGCTGTTCCTCCTCTGAAGTCACGCTCGGCAGATACAGCTACAGGCGCCATCTTGAAAACAACACCACCGGCAGCGGGATTATAAGCAATTTAAGCTCATTAACATTGTCAATTTTGGTCCATAAGGCAGCACGAGGTTACTTGGCATCTAACCTTGACTATTTGCCAACCTATTTAGTAGTCTTAATTGTAAATTGTCCCAGATCAGACCCTTTTTTCGTATTCCTTGTCCCACCACTCCTTGGCTGACTTGGCCAGACCGGCCAGGCGTTCGCTTCCCCTTTCACCCGCTGCAGCATTTTCGCCGCAACTTTTGCGCCATCGGCTCGCTTTTTCACGGGCTCGCCCACTTTTCACGAGATCGTTCGTATGTAGTAAACATTTTGACGGGAGCGCTCGCAATGCATTTCACGGGAGCGCTATATGTCAAATTGGAGGGAGTGCATTGCGTCGACGGAACAAGGAAATTTGGCAAGCGTACCTGTCCAAAGGATTGATTGACGCAAAAATTTAGGTTTCATATTTGTGAGTGTTTCGTATTGTTCATAAATCCAAAAAAACACCAGACATTTGTTTGAAGAGATCGCCCTTGACCAACAGCTCGGTTTCCTCAATGATGCGATCTCTCTCTGCAGTAACTTTTTTGGGATTCACTATTAACATTTTAATGATAATATTTTACAAATGATAGCTAAATCAAAATGGAAACAAGCGTTTCATGAATGTTCGGACTTTTGGAGTACAATATAACGAAAAAAAGACTTGTAAAGCTAAGCGTAAAGTTGAGAGGCGTCAAATAATTTATGTTTTTCATTGCAGCTCTTATAAGGCAGATTAAAAACCTCACAAGACAATGCTATTCACATTTTTTGTCAACTTTGTAATTAAATTTTTCTATTAATTTTTCATTTTTCCTCCAGCTACCAACCAATGGTTTGTCCCTCCCGTAAAGGGCGACATCCCGCCCGGCTGCGCAGCCTACGGATTCGTCGTCGATGGAACGAGAATTCTCATCTTTGGAGGAATGGTCGAGTATGGAAAATACTCAAACGAGCTCTACGAACTACAAGTAAGTGTAGCAAATATTAAATATTTTTAAGTTTATATGCATAAATGTGTCGGATATTTTTTCCTTTGCTTCCTTACAAATGCTTGTTTTCCTTCACTAGGCAAGTCGCTGGGAATGGAAACGTCTTAAACCCAAGCCACCCAAGAGCAACCCCGCTCCGTGCCCTCGCCTCGGCCACAGCTTCACGTTGATCGGCAACAAAGTTTATCTGTTTGGAGGTCTCGCAAATGATTCTGAGGACCCCAAGAACAATATCCCAAGATATTTGAACGACCTCTACACGCTGGAACTCAAGCCGAACTCGAGCGTTATGCAGTGGGACATCCCTTCGTGCTACGGGCAATGCCCGCCGACGCGCGAGTCCCACTCGGCCGTGTCATGCGCGGACAAGGACGGGTCCAACCCCAAGCTCATCATCTTTGGCGGGATGAGCGGCTACCGTCTGGGCGACCTCTGGATTCTACACATTGACTCCATGACTTGGAACAAACCCGTGCTGAACGGCCCCGCGCCGCTGCCACGATCACTCCACAGCGCCACGCTGATCAACAACCGCATGTTCATCTTCGGCGGGTGGGTCCCGCTCGTGATGGACGACGTGTCCACGCACGAGAAGGAGTGGAAATGCACAAACAACCTTGCGTGCCTGAACATGGAGACCAACACGTGGGAGACGCCCTCCATGGAGGTGTTCGAGGACGCCATTCCTCGGGCCAGGGCCGGACACTGCGCAGTCTCCATACACTCCAGGCTCTGGATCTGGTCTGGTAGAGATGGCTACAGAAAAGCCTGGAACAACCAGGTCTGCTGCAAGGACCTGTGGTATCTGGAGACGGAGCGCCCACCTCCACCGGGTCGGGTGCAGCTGGTGCGCGCGAGCACGCACTCGTTGGAGGTGTGCTGGGGCAGCGTGCCCACGGCGGACGCGTATGTGCTGCAGGTGCAGAAGTACGATATGCCGCCCAACACGACGACAGCCACGGGCACGACAGCCACCAACTCCATAACGCCCACGCTGATGCCGCCCAACCTTCCTACGCAGCCAGTGGCGCTCCCGACTCAGCCGTCAGCCCTGGTGTCGCCAATGAAGTCACTTGCTCAGCAGCAGCCCAACCCCACTGTTATCCGAATGGCTGCTGCATCAACCCCTGGACAGATGCCAATGATGCCTGCTGGCATTCTACGAGCTCCTGGATCGAACGTCGTTCGTGTGCGCGCACCCGCAGGTCAGCCCGGCACCATCAAGGTCGTTGGCGCCCCTGGACAGCAGCCTCAGCCAATTCAACAGCAGCAACAGCAGATCATCAAAACCGTGCAGGGCACCGCCGGCGGCGTGACCGCTGCCGTGTCCACCGCAGCAGGCAACATGAGCGGCATAGCAGCCCTGGCTGCGGCAGCCGCCGCGACCTCCAAGATCGCCACCACGACCAGCAATGTGCCCACCGTTGTCAGCAGTGTCGCGGGCGGGCATCAGCAGATTAAGGTGGTCCAGGGCGGGAACCTGGTGACATCTCACGGTGTGCGCATGACTCCAGTGCAGGGCCAACAGACTGCCATGATTGGTGGTCAGGCCGTGAGGCTAGCATCCCCTGGTGGCACTCTCCTCAAGGCTGGAACCACAATCTCCTCCCAGGGTGGCAAGCAGATCATCCTCCAGAAGGGAGGCCCCGGCGGCAACCAGCCGCAGATCGTCACTCTGGTCAAAACCGCACAAGGAATGCAA
The DNA here is from genome assembly GCA_900659605.1 of Tisbe holothuriae. Classification (NCBI taxonomy): domain Eukaryota; kingdom Metazoa; phylum Arthropoda; class Copepoda; order Harpacticoida; family Tisbidae; genus Tisbe; species Tisbe holothuriae. The sequence continues at coordinate 10,212 of LR137705.1, read as the reverse complement.
GTGGCAACCCTGCCAAAGGGCAGCATCATGCCAGGCAAGCCCTCCATTTCCGGCGCACAGCAACAATTTATCACCACCCAGGGCGGCAAAGGCATTCCTCCAGGCGCCACCATTGTCAAGCTGGTCAACGCTCAGGGTGGCGTGGCTGGCCAGACCGCCAGAGTTGTAAGCAATGTGAAGGGCATGGCCGGCTCCAACGTGGTGACCATGTCGAAGCCAGGTGGTGTGCCCATCGCTGGGGCAGGAAAGCAGACTATCGTCATCAACAAGCCCGGCGGAATGGCTGGTGGAACTACATTCAAGGGCGCACAAGGTCAGCAGATCATTGTAATGACAACCGGAGCTGGCATTCGAGGCATGCAAACGCTCACCGGAACACAAGCTGGCGGCGTGCTAGGCACCACGAACGTAATCCAAGCAGGTGGCATGGTCTCCGGAATGCCAGGTACTATCGCAGCTAGCGGACAACAGGGCGCCGTTAAGATGATAGTGGTGAGTTCTGGACAGCTGGCGCAGACGACCAGCAAACCAATCACCATTCAGGTTCCCGGTCATGGAGGAGCAAAGACCGTCACTTTGGCAGGCAAAGGAGGACAAGGAACTCAGCTGATCAACACGAGCAGTGGACAACTGCTGGCAGTCCCAGCTCAGAACATCCTAACCACCGGCAGTGGCACTCAGTCAGTGCAGATTGGTGGAAAGCAGGTGAACGTGGCTGGGGCTGCGGGCAAGACATTGACTCTGGTCCAATCCTCAACTGGGCAGCACATGGTCGCTGGACAGAACATCATCACTACAACCGGCCCGGATGGTACCCAGCAGAAGATGATTGTTGTCCAGGGCTCTAGCGCCGCAGCTATGGCCGCCTCTGCCGCGTCCGCCACTGCAGTCGCCGCTGGCTCAGGCACCACTACGACCGCCAGCAGTGCAGTCCGCACTCCCTTGACCTCCGCCACACCCGCCAGCAGCAGCGTGGCCACGACCCAGGGCATGACTCTGCAGCTGGCTGACGGCACCCTGCTGGACTCCAGCGCTGTGGCAGTGACTCAGGGTGAGGACGCGCCGCCGCAAGTGGACGGCATGTTGGACGGACCGTCGCAGATTAATGACGCTACCATCGACTTCAGCGATGATAACGTGCTTTATCACACGCAAGTGGATGGCGATCCTGGGTCTGGCGATGAAGAGGAGGCCAAGCAGGAAGAGGAGAAGGAGCAAGAAGAGAAGGCAGAAGAGAAGGTGGAAGAAGAGAAGAAGGCAGAAGAGGAGACAGAAAAGAAGGAGGAAGAAGCGGAGAATAAGGAGGAGGAAGAAACAGCACCTGAGCCTGAAGCGGAGGTGGCACCGACCGTTGAAAAAGAAGCCGAGCCACAGCAACCTGAAGAAGCAACAGAGGAGGCTAAAGAGGATGAAGCTCCCAAGGAACCTGAACCAGAGAAAGAGAAGCCTTCAGAACCAGCAGAGGAAGAGCAACAACCAGAGACCACCGAAACGGTAACCGCAGTTGAAGAACCCGCCACAGAAGAACCCATGGAGACAAATGAGCCAGCCGTAGAAGCTGAAGCACCAGCTACAGAGGCGGAAATTCCAGAACAGGAAAAAGAAGTAACACCAGCCCCAGTAGAAAAGCCTGAGGTCGAGAAACAGCCAGAACCAGAGCCAGAGAAAGCTATGGAGACAGAGGAACCGGCAGTCCCGGAAGAAAAGCCTGCAGAGCCTGAAGAGAGCAAGGAAGAAGCACAAGAAAAGATGGAAGTCTCCAAAGCTGAGGTGGAGAAGGAGACACCAGCAACAGAAACTACTCCTGCCTCCAAGGAAACCACTTCTACTCCCGTTCAAGAGGCTCCAGCACTTGCTGAGCCGACACCAGCACCATTACCAGTAGTAGCCCCTGCACCAGTTGTGACAGCAGCCCCGCCTGTAGTCGTCGCTCAACCCGAAGCGCCCAAGCTGGCTGTGGCCACCCCTGCGTCAGCGGCAGAGATGGACGGCGCAAACGCATTAGCCGCGCTCGCCACCGCAGCCGTGGCTGAGAAGCATCAGAACGGCTCCGGTGCCAACTCTGCAACGTCTGCTATCGCAGCAGCGGCTGTTGCTGCTGCTGCAGCGGCATCCCCTGTGCCGGTTATGTCTCCTGTGGCTCCTGCCTCAGTCCGCTCCCCAGCGATGGGCGGCATGAAGTCCCCCCTCGCGCAGGCGTCCGTAGCGGCCGCCGTGGCCGCAGTCGCAGCCCAGGGCCCCGTGGCCGTCGGCGACGATGTGGGCGCCGCCAACAAGCGCCGGTCCGCGTCGTCCACCTCGGAGGCGAACTGGTTCGACGTGGGCATCATCAAGGGCACGTCCTGCACCGTGTCCTCATACTACCTCACTGAGAACGAGATCGACGTGGAGGGCGACGAGAACCAGCTGCGAAAGTTGGAGCTGCAACCTGGCACGGCGTACAAGTTCCGCGTGGCCGGCATGAACGCGTGCGGCCGCGGCGCCTGGTCGGAGGTGTCCGCCTTCAAGACGTGCCTGCCTGGATTCCCGGGCGCGCCCTCGGCAATTAAGATCTCAAAGTCCACCGATGGGGCGCATCTCTCATGGGAGCCGCCATCGACATCGACTGGGGATATTGTCGAGTACTCAGTAAGTGATACAGGAGTAATTAGATGCCTTGATACTGTCTTGTATCAAACTTCTGCTTACGATTTCGTTGATTATTAGCTCTAAATTGTAACAATAATTCTTCTCTTAGGTGTACTTGGCCGTCAAGAGCGCGACCACATCCAATCAGGGCGACACCAAGACGGTCTCCTCATCGCCCAGCCAACTGGCCTTCGTGCGCGTCTTCTGCGGCGCCAACGCGCAGTGCATCGTGCCCAACTCCAGCCTCGCGGCCGCGCACATCGACACCAGCACCAAGCCCGCCATCATCTTCAGAATCGCCGCCAGGAACGAGAAGGGATACGGACCGGCCACGCAAGTCAGGTGGCTTCAAGGTGAGTTATAATTAGTGCTCATTAGCCAAGAGATTAACGGGATATTGTTTTATTTCAGATGCAAATAGTCCAGCTTTGGCAGGTAGGGCGCCTGCAAAGAGGCCAGCGGAGAAGGCGGCCTACGCTGCGAAAGTCGCCAGGAACTAGAGGCATAGCGGAGAAGAAGAAGAACAAACCATATATATTATAGAATCTATTAATTATGCAGAGTAGCAACGCACTTATATACACACGATATCTTTTGTAGATATTTTTGTACAAAACATAAATCTACCAAAAACAAAAGATGAGAAGAAAACGAACAAATTAAAGCAGCGAGAAATAATGCTAAAAGATGTTTGCAGATCATTTGTGTCTCCCAATGTCTAAAAACGAAGACGCTGCTCTACGAAAATAATGTACAAAGATAACAGAAGGAATACCAGCCTACATTATTGATAATAAATTTACTTTAAATAATCTTTCTTCATACAATTCTTCCACGATTATAGATTTTAAGAGATAGTAAACGTAATATAACATAGCCCGGGTGTTTTGAGTCCTAAAAATATACGTCGACGAAGCTTATGCCGCCAGAGGAAAAGTATGTTAACATTCGCTGAAAGAGTACTTTGAAAGGAAGTATAAATAAAAGCGATTTTAGACGAGTTTCATTGTCTTGCTGTTCGAGTTTACGAAAACAACATAATTTTGCTTCCCCATGAGAGTTCAATTCTCCAAAGTGGGCCACGGTCGTCGCAAAAAATGTAGTTCTAACCAGATATTACCCGATTGAAAGAAATTCTCGTTTTGTTCTGAAATTGACTCGATGCGTTGTTTAGTTGTTTAACAAGATGGGCCACGAAAGAGCGAACGATGTCTTTTGTGAAATCCCCCTCACGCCACGAAAAGGCTCCTCGGAGGCGCCCTCGGAGGAGGACGGGGAGCACGACGATGTCAAGGAGCAGATCATTCATGCCATCGGAGGGTTCGGCAAGTGGCAGCTGCACAAATGCATCTTTATCGTGTGCATTATCTGGATGCCGGCGGCCTGTCATCTGCTCAATATGGTCTTCTTTAGGTCAGGCAAACATAATATATGTGACATCAGAGATATCCCTGGTGACATTATTGATGTTCTTAATTTAAGGTGCACTTTGATCTAATGTGCGTAGAAATAAAAGTGTACTTTTGCAGGGAAGTCGTGAAATGAAAATGTCTGATTTTTTTTAAAAAAGAAGGTTATGAACACTGCATGCACTGGTAACTGGCAGTAGTTTGCATACCGCCTAGTTATAGTATATCCATTTAGGTGACATATATGCTTTTCAGGGCTGAGACTGATGCCTGGTGTGAGATACCAAACGGCGCAGATTACATCTTGGAAGCGGAATGGCGGCATCTAAGCGTCCCGGAGCAAGTCTCAGAAGTGTGTCAGATTTATGACGTGGACTACGGATCCTATGCTAACAAGGACGATCTTCTAAGTACGTGAACATTATGCCAATTTACATCATTTCAAACCCTTACTATTTAGATTCAATGGAGTACAGAGCTGCCGTCCATAATGCCACTCTCAGACCATGCACATCATGGACATACGACCGCACGTTCTGGCGTCGCACCATCATCCAAGAATGGGACCTCGTCTGCGACCGCAAGAGCATGCGTAAACTCACCCAGCAGGCGACCTTCCTCGGCCTCCTCCTCGGAGTCTTCTCCTCGGGAGTGCTCTCGGACCGGATCGGCCGACTCCGGTCCATGATGCTCCTCCTGACCATGCTGATCGTGTGCGCCACGGCCACGGCGTTCGCCACCAGCTACACCATGTTCTTGGTCGGGGTGTGGGCGTGCGGGTTCGCTTCCATTGCCTACGGGACTGTCATGTACTGCTGGATGATGGAGCTGATTGCCGGCACGGAGAAGACGATTTTCGGATGCATGCCACATCTGTGCTTTGCATTCTGGGGTCTTGTAGTAGCCGGTGTGGCGTATCTGGTGCCGGACTGGCACCATATGGAGCTGATCTTCAGCCTGCCAATGGTTCTACTGCTGGCGACGTTCTTCATGCTGCCCGAGTCTCCACGATGGCTGCTCACGCACAACCACACCGACAAGGCGGAGAAGATCCTGCGGCAGATTGCCGCTTATAATGGAAAGCCGCTGCCGGATGATTTCAAGCTTCACCCTCACAAGCACTCGAGTGGGACTCAGAAGGGAAAGGGTGTGCTCGGGTTCCTAGAGTTGTTCAAGACGCCGCATCTCAGGATGAAGACGCTCATCATCTACTACCTCTGGTTCGCCACTTCGACTGTTTATTACGGGCTGACGCTGAACAGTAACAGTTTTGGAGCGTCCCTCTTTGTGTACTTTTCACTTGGAAAAGGTATGAAATTGACATCGTATAGTGATATAAGTATTTTTGTACATGTAACTCTTTTGCAGTTATGGAGTTCCCCGCTTGTGGCCTTGTGCTCTTTCTTGTGCTAAAAAGCGGCCGCAGGACTGCTTTAATCACCCTGTACACCCTCAGTGGAGCGGCTTTGATTGCAACCATTTTCGTACCAACGTAAGCGGGTTGACTAACGCATATGAAGTGATTAAAATGAAACACCTTGCTCTAGGAACACCTTCCCTTACGAGTGGCCCATTGTCATGCTCAACATCCTTGGCCGCGCCTCCTCCATAGGAGCTCTCTGCCTCTGCTACGTCTACTCAGCGGAGGTCTACCCGACTGTGGTACGCAACGTGGGCGTGGGGACATCATCGCTGTGGGCCAGAGTAGGGCCGATGCTCGTTCCTTACATAACCGATCTGGCAGTCTATGAACCGAGACTGCCTATTGTCATATTCGGGGTGATTTCCTTGGTTGCAAGGTGAGTGACCATTTTGATGATTGAGTATTTTATTCAATAAATTGCATTTCAGTTTCCTCATCACCTTCCTGCCGGAGACCGCTCACCATAAACTGCCCGACACCATTGAAGAAGGCGAGGCGGCGGGCAAGGGCGACAGCGTGTGGGCGCATTGCCGCCAAAGAAGAAAGGCGGACAAATGACATCGCAAAGGTTGCGTGACTCAAACGGGAAAAAGTTCCGTCATGTTTTTAAAACGTTTCGATGGCCATGGAGCTCCCAAACTTTTACTGCTTTTCAAAGCCACGTTTTAACTTTAACTAATTTATACTGATTATAATATTGTTTTGTGAGATTTAATGACTGAAATATAAGATATAAAAAGTTCATGCTAATATCATTTCAATCATAAATGCTCTATTGCCATCCCTGATAAGAAACAAATACTCCCGCCAATTCATTTCCATGGTAGTGGCATCCCTATATTGCACAAAAGATTGCAAGAAAAGCCTGAAAAACCCGACTGAGGTCAGAAATATCGAGAACTTGACAACGGTTATTTTCCGTTTCATTCTCTCCTTGACTGTTCCCCTCGCCTGTAGCTGTCCAACCAAGTGCACCATGAACCCGACCCCTGCAACCAGCTCGGCCGCAGACCCCGCGTCGTCGTCTTCGTCTCCGCCTGCCAAGAAGGCCAAGACCGAGGAGAGCGGCGAGCAGCCCAAGGGGAGCACTGACGGCGACAATGAGTCTGGCGACGGCGGTGCTGTGACCATGCTGGACGTGCTCAAGGACGAGGAGGAGCTGGAGGCGGACGCACACGCAGTGCTGGGAGCGGCAGATCCAAAGTTCTGCACCTACTTCACGCAGGGTAAGTTCAACTAACATTCATATGATTATGTCCTAATGGTAGTGTTTCCCTATAGGCTACTCTCGTCGCCAGGCTCTGTACGCCTGCCTCACCTGCTCAGTCCCGTCTGCACCTTCGTTCCAGCCCTCGGGCGTGTGCCTGGCGTGCTCGTACCAGTGCCACGAAGGACACGAGCTGGTGGAGCTGTACACGAAACGCGCCTTCAGGTGCGACTGTGGCAACGACAGATTCGACGGAAAGCCCTGCAAGCTGGAGAAGGGCAAGGCAAAGGACAACACCGACAACAAGTAATGAACATTTAAATGATTAAAACAAAAGTTTACAATGTCTTAAATACTTTTAGATACAATCAGAACTTCCGCGGCACGTACTGCACCTGCAAGCGCCCCTACCCAGACCCCGAAGACCCCGTGGAGGACGAGATGATCCAGTGCGTGGCCTGCGAGGACTGGTTCCACGGCCGCCACCTCGGCATGCCCAAGGCAGACCTGCCCAACGACACCGCCTACGCTGAGATGATCTGCGTGGGATGCGTCACCGCGCACCCGTTCCTCATGGCCTACGCGGGCCACGCTGTCACCAAGGTCAAGAAGGATCTGCTCAACGCGAGCACTGTCAGCGCCGTCAGTGTGACGGCTGGTGGTGCGAGTGAGCTGCTGAGCGAGTCCAACGTGGCGCTGCACGGGTCCTTCAATGACAGCTCCGTGCTGGAGGAGAGCCGCGAGGAGCCCAAAGAGTGCGCTGTCGCCCAGTTCGAGGAGGGCAAGGAGGCGGCGAGGACGCTCTTCATGACGGGCGGCTGGAGGAAGGCGCTCTGCAAGTGTCCCAAGTGCAAGGCCATGTTTGAAAAGGACAAGGTCGAGTTCCTGTTTGATCTGGAGGACACTGTGCACGCCTACGAGGCGCAGAGCAAGGACAAGGCAGCAGGTATGAGCATAGATATCAATATATTGACTTTATACGTAATTGGCTCTGATTTCCAGGCTCCGGTTATGAGGAAGGTCTGAAGGCCCTGTCCGAGCTTGACCGCGTGAAGCAGGTGGAGGCCATCCATTCCTACAACACGATGAAGTCTGGCCTCATGGACTACTTCAAGACGTTCGCCGAGGGCAAGAAGGTCGTCACTGCGGACGACGTCAAGACCTTCTTTGAGAAGATGAAGGCTGGAAGGAAGCCTGGGGACGGGGTGCACATCCCTGGCGCGTGCAAGTAGTGCTAGAGTGACATTGTTCCTGTAACCGTATTTTAGGGGATGTCGGAACCCACTTTAAAGTAGACGACAAACAAGTATTATTAGACGAGGATTCCTAGGTAGAAGGATTCTTCTGTCATTTTAAAGATAATTTTGCTATTTTTGTGATAGATGTCCAAACAATAGTTTTTGATGGTTGATGAAAAGGACAAATGAAATGTTAGAAAAATATTTGGAGAACATACTCTTTAAATCTATGAAGACGGTGCATTTAGATGTGAAGAAATAAACGACTAAAACTTAGATAAAATAACCCATTAAGTACATGGACTAAAACTACAAAAGAAGCGCTTACTTTTTGGAACTATTTTTAGCATTAGCTTCTACTGGTTGTCGCTAAAAACGGGAATTTAATAATGCATCGATAACTGGGGATTATCACAATACTTTCATTTCAATCTTGGTTATCATAGTAATAATATAATTCAATATAACTAATTTGGCCTTGGTTCTAATATTATATCATATATAATTTTCACATATATAATTTTCTAACGTTTCCTATAATTTTTAAATTGATGGATGCAACAGTATTAAAATATATCACTTTAGCAGTAGCCTGCCGCCTTGTACACTGCAAAGGCGAGCAGCAGGTTGAGGAGGAGGAAGACGAGGAGGCCGCCGGCCGCGCCCATCCACCACGAGCCAGTGGCGAAGAAGACGCCCCAGAAGAGGCCGAGGAGGAGGCCGAGCTCCAGGAGGACCATGTCGGGGACCAGGGGGGCGGGAGTGTCCTGTGGTGACGGCCTCGGCTAAAAAATATATTATCTTGAACATCTCGAAATTCCTTGTTTTCAGAGCACTGGGCAGAAATCACTGCACTTCTGTCGCCAGCTTTGACTGCTCCCTGCTTACCTTGCTCCTGGACGACTCTGGGCTGGTGGGCGGGGTAGGCTGGAGCATTGTGGTGTTTTGTTGGATCGCTTTTCTAAGATTGCTCGAGTTGTTTGTTTTTAGTCTGTGTTTTTAATTGTAGTTACTCAACGCTGAGCTGTACAAAAATGATGAGTTTTAAGACTACTGTTTTAATTTCTAATACTTCTTCGTACAGTCAGATGCATTTGATTAAATCTCATAAATAATCCTTCTCCCTATTATGGACTTTACTTGATGAGGAGCCTATATCTTATTTATATCGGTGTTTACATAATATACTCGCTTTATGACTACCATAAACCAAGTCCTTACTAGCTGCCTTTAATTACATATGTAATTATAGGCAGCTAGTCCTTACAAGTCTAGTTTCATACTGACTGATTAATGCTACCGAGGAGCCTCCAGGAATACAAGCATCGTAACTTAAAAGGGTTAAATAACTTAAATTCATCTGCCTCCTTGATCGCGCCTTAAAAACGTGATCTGATAAAAATAACTCCGCGCCCGTTAATAGAAACTAATAATACTTATTTGAGTATCAGTTATGAACATGTAAGTATTTATTGCAATTTTTCCTTGGCTTTTTATATATATTTTCGCCGAACTTTCTTCTTCTTCTGTGAGAACATGACCCACTCCTTAACTCCAACTCCTTCTCCTCCGCTGCTCTCACCTTACCCACCGATGCCCCCAGCGCCTCCAACTCGCCCGCCGATGCCGCGGAAGCCTCCGCTGCCACCTGCTCCTCCGTCCCCACCACGCTCCTCCGGCTCTGTCAGAGCTTGCCTCATGGCCTGGTAACCGAGCTCGATGATCTCATCGATCTTGCCAAACTAGAAAAATGTGATGTTACAATTTTTAATATATGAGGGGCAATAAAAATAATAGGTACCGTGACTCCATTTTAGTAAAAAGATAAATTCAAATAATATTAATTAGTACATTACTTTAAACAATTATACAATTATGTCTATGAAAAAATGGCATAAGCCGAAAAAAAAAGAATTTCTAGGTCTTTTCACTTACCTGCGCGGCACTGAACGAGTTGATGTTGTCCACGTAGACGTAAAAGTAGCCGGGCTTCTTCTTGTCGCGATCGTGGCTCTGCTGCTGTTGCATGGCCTGGATACGGGCACAGAAGTTCTTGTAGCTTCCGTCATCATTCGCGTCGTATACTGGGTCGCTGTAGAAAAATGCTTTAAATTCATACGTCTAAACAAAAGATGGTCGGAATTGAGGTACACCGTTATGTTATAAAATTTAATTCTGATTAAGCCGGGGGGGGGCAGGGTTGCCAGATGATTCTGGAGCAATTCGGCCAGAAAAATTTTCAAATTCGGCCAGTTACTACATACGCTTTTCCATTTTTCGGCCGGAAATCCCAATTTACTACACAAG
>LR137703.1:1674-17037 GCA_900659605.1 Tisbe holothuriae | reverse complement strand
GTATACAGCTTGTTTTTCATCCATTCACGTCTTGAATACGCAAAAAGGACATTTATTTGAGTCAGGCAGAAAGAAAATAGGCTCAAGGCCGAGTATTATTATACTGCTATCACATACTTTCGTACTTTAACCACACTGTCGCAGCGCACCCATGCATGCATGCTCAGAGTACGATGAAAAATGAGCACGTCAAGAAGAATACACGGACATGATACACCTAAAACTTTAACATGGATAAATTGTACTGGGAAGCAATGAATGTGGTTCGCCCTATATTACCACTATCGCATACTGCATTTGGACCTGTAAAAGGCTTATTACGTAGCTTCCGTTCTTTCATACTGCAACTGCACTGTGTGGCCTTTATTAAGGTCCTCTTATTGACTTCATATATATAGTACGTGCAGCCGCAACCCCAGTGAGCCCGTATAGTGGTGCCTTTCAATGCCCAATAAAGCCGTTTGCATAGCGTAAGAGGAGAAGAAGCGGAAGGGGGAAGAAGGAGATATGTAAGGAAGAAGCTTCGAAGTCTACGCTGGAGGCCATAATGGTCGACCCAAGGTCAGTTATAAGTAGAGTGTGGACACACACAAACGCCGAGAGAGAAGAGAGAGAGAGAGAGAAAGGGAGATCGAGAGTCAAGAAAATGACTCACTCCACTTGCTAGGGCATTATTAGAGCTATATGAGACTGGCTGGGGTGTGCAAAGAGATTGCTTGGGGCAACAAATAGGATTTGTTCCTTTCTTCCTTCTCTCGAGCAGAGCTGCAGAGGAAGCATGTGACTGTTCCATTGACACATATCTAGATACTGTCATAGCGTTGAATCCTATCTTCTCCTTCTTCTTTCTTTCTTTTCTCAATATATGCACGTGGAAGAGAAGCCGACCTCAGGGAAGAAGAAGAAGGGAACTCAAGAAATGAAGGCTGCTCTAAAAAGTTCTTTCTCTGTCCTTGGGTTTCTTTTTCGTCTTCTCTTGCTTTCATCGGGTGGTGGCGACAGAATGTTTGTGGCGTCTCTCTCTACTGCTTCTGTTCTGCCTCTCTCTCTCTCTCTCTCTCTCTCTCTCTCTCTTCTTTCTCTCAGGATATGTCACAGTTTGTTCCCAAACTTTCTGGCGACGCGTGAAAATTGGGCGTCTTGTTTCAATCCCCCGTTTGAAAGCAGTTTATTGTTGACAAGAAATGACAAATGCAAGAAACATGAAACAAAGAGCTGACTAAATTTGCCAAGGATATTAAACTTCAACCCAGTATCACAGGGTTAACCAGACTTTAAAGCGTTTAATCAACCACTAACCCAGTGGAAGATAAATCTTGTTTGTGCCAAACATCCGGTAGAAATTTATGTGATATTTGAACTCTCCTAAAATGGTCTTAAACCGTTTTCTTTTTATATGGACGAGAGCCAAGAAGCACAAATTCGTTTCTTTCTTTATCTCCTTCAGTTACAAAGGGCCGGTAAAAAAACTTTGGTTTAGAGACACAAGCTCACTGAATGTCCAGTAGTTTATGGTGGATCTTACACACTTTTTAAAGAGAATCCACTCATAAATCCTTGTCTTCCAGAGCGCAGAAAATCTATCAGTGAGTGCATGGCAGATTGCCAAAGTGATTTTTATACGTTCTTCCTTTAACCACGCATAGACCATTACTGTGTCAATATGGAAACCTCCGACGCCGAAGCATATTATGACATCAAAACGTCTGATAATATCATTTAAGATCTCATCTAATTTTCCGGTCGAGTGAATCCAATTTGCATTCGCCTGCAATTTCTCTATCCCCCAAACTGCAAGTTAATTCTTACTAGCAGAAAGGCCTCGTAACCCTTCTTCCTTGGCTTAAAATGTTTCACGCTCGGAATAGCAGAGCCAACATCTAAATACATTAAGTGCGCCTCCATTGTTCCCAAATAAACTTTTCTTCTTCTTTCTCGGCTTCTTCTTTGTGCATAACTAAGTGCTTTAATACGTCGTTCCCATGTCACTTTAAGATTAATGAATGGCTCTCCCTAGAATTAGCTCCTCCAGCTGCATAAATAACCACACTGCCACCGTCTCATATAGAGAATGTGCCAACCGTTGTAAATACACACATCCGGGTTCTTTGTTAATCTCCCGTTTCCTTTGCAGGAGCTTGCGACCGTGATGCGCTCCCTCGGCCAGAACCCGACCGAGGCCGAGCTGCAGGACATGATCAACGAGGTTGACGTGGACGGCAACGGCTCCATCGAGTTCGAGGAGTTCCTCACCATGATGGGGAAGAAGGTCAAGGAGAATGAGAGCAGTAACGACATCAAGGAGGCATTCAGGTAAAACGTTAGCTTGCGTTTCGGCATCCGTTCCTTATGTTTTATAATTTTCAGGGTTTTTGACCGCGATGGTGACGGCTACATCTCCGCCGAGGAGCTCGGCCAGGTCATGTCCACCCTCGGCGAGAACCTCTCCCAGGAGGAGATTGACGAGATGATCCGCGAGGCCGACCTCGACGGCGACGGGAAGGTCTGCTACGAGGAGTTCGCCACAATGATGAGTCACAAGGGCGGAGCGTAAAACGGCACGGACAGGCTTCCAACATGATGCAAGTGGCAAAGGGGTTTCGAATAGCATATAATAGTATTATGACTCCATTCATTCTTAATCTACACATATAAGGAGGGGGAAAGCATTTAAAAGAGAGTATATTACTCTCCTCCGTGTGTATATCCAGTCCATTACCAATGTTATACGATAGAAGCAACCTTGATTTCTTGATTGCCGGTAGACTTGTTTTCTTCTCCTGCTGGTGTATTTATTTATCGAGTTACATCTTGAATGCAATATCCCCAAGAATAAAGTTGTCGGACTCTCTGGCCTCAGATATCTCGATCGAGTCAGTCTCCGCAGTTCCCCCGAGAGGTTTTCCTCAATTTTGGTTCTTTATCAAGAGTTTTGGTTGATATTTGATTGCTTTACCGCAGGAGAGGGAAAAGGGAGGATTATGATAAAATATATTTTGGTTTTGTATTTGTTCAGTGCCTTTATTGCTAGCTGCAAATATGAAATAACATGGCCACTTAAGTAGGCAAATTTTACTGGTTGAGTAGTAGCGTTGTTATGTACAAATATATAAGTAAAGCTTTCATGGAATATTGAGGCATTAAGAGAATAAAACTAATGTTAACTACTTCACAATTCTATGGATCAAGAGGAATATTTGCTCATCATGATAATTTACAGGACTTATTTTGGCTTAACAAATATATAAAAAGTTTATGGTGGTATCTTTTGAAACAAGATAACATATTGTTATTCGTTTAAGTAGCAGTTATAAAGTGTTTTAAGTAGATCAAAGCTACATACAAATATTATATTTATAATAATAATAATAATCCTTCTCTTTGTGCTAAATTTGACAGATATATAAAATATAATCCGAATAAGTAAACAGTTTAATATCAAGTGGCATTTGTTTTATTGCTATTCATGCTTTATTAATGATAATTAACATTAACACTGTTATGGCCTCTGGAGCGAGCAGTTCCTAATCATGGCGAACTGCTCCATGTAGGTTAACGTACAGATGGCAGCATTGTTCTCAAAATTCTGCTCGGCAACCTAAAGTGAAGAATGAAACGGTTTTTTTTATTAATTGAAGATTATATATAAACTTTTGGTGAATTGCAAATAGAAACAGCGACAATACAATACAATAAAAATCGTCTCTCCATGTTTCCCATGCTTTTAATAACCGAATAGTGAGCGGAAACTTTTTCTCCCCTCTGTTACAAGGTTTGAATGCATTTCATCACGAGTTTGCTGCCTGGAAGCTGAGCGGCTTTTTTCTCTACGTATGTACGCGGGCTATCTTGTAAAAGAAAGGAAACAAAGCCGCAAGGCCTCCTTTGCCAGGCATTGGAAGCAATTCTGATTTGTAATACACAATAGCTGTAATATATGGATTTTTGTAACTGTATCTGTAATTTTTACTGAAATTGACTTGCATACTGTCAAGCATAACATTTGCATTTAATTACAACTTTCATTGTCAATATCAGAGTAATTGTAATTATTGGGAAAATATGTAATAACCCCATGCCTGCCTTCTTCATATATGATGAAACGTTCTTGTATTCCTTGCGGCATCATAAAAAGTAAGCAGTAGAAAGAAGAATCTTCCAACACTATGTTGGTTGTAAATAAGGCGGTCGTCTCGTAGTAAAGAATAAGGGCGCTCACTCATTCATCCAAGGCTCAGGTGCAGCAACAACAGGAGAAGAAACTAAACGGCCGTGTTAAATTTGTAGTCGAGCGTTTCCCAGGAAGCCAATAGTATCGGAAAACTATACGCCGCCACCGCCCAAGATATGGGTTCCACACTGCGCATTCCCAACGTTCAAAATAAATCAACCGAGTTTGTAATGTGGTGCTTCTCGGTGTCGTGCTAGGCTCTCGTAAAGGTGAAAGTACGAGTACCCAGGCAATCCATCAAAGCTTTGGTAGTTGGCGATTTTGGCCGGTTCGATAGTATCCAACGATCGATTCCAAGGAAAAGCTTTCGTTTTCGCGGCGCCAATGCGTCGAAAGTTGTTTTGTCATGCAAACGTTTTATAGAAATATCTTCCTACGGTTATGCCGGAGCGAGCTACATTATATTTTTGCCAAGGCGATAAAAGAGTAGAAGATGAAGAAGAAAAAGAAGGGGAGCAAATAACGGGCTTAGAGGTAGAAGAAGAAAGGAGGCCTTGGAAAAATGCTGGAGGAATATAAAAATGTCAGCCAGTTTTTAAGCTCAGGCGGTGCTTCTTATTCTCCTATTTAGACTTACTAAACATACACATAAAATGGAGGAGTAAATGGACGAGTAGGTGGAGAGAGTAGGTGGCAAGAGAGAGAGAGAGAGAGAGAGGAGAATGGTAGTTGGTGATGGTAATGCCGTGCATTTAAAATTTGGCTCAGCCGGTTTTATGCATTCTTTGCAGCTGCCGTCACAGCTAGGCGACAGAAAGAAATAGGAAGAGTTGAAAAGAAGGACAAATAGTTTGAACGGTTTTTAATTCAATGTCACCAACAGAAGGTTCTCTTTCTTCCTCCAAACGGTCTTAAACAGCGTTGGTTCTCTTTTAATAACGACCTTGAGGGAGGAGCTGAAAACCAAAAATATGTCTGCCGCAGCATTTTGAGTCGGCATGACGGCCGATTCAACAATAGACAGCCAGATTCAAACTTCGAACAGACTTCTCTTCGCTTTTTTTTCTCTATGGAAAAAATGAATGAACTCTGTATAATGGGGCTTTAAATTACCTTGTATTCTGGGTTGATTGCCATCCTGAAGACATAGACGCCCAACTCCAGCTCCGTGATGTCGATCCACTGGCAGTCAATGTTGTAGTAGTAGATGTCCTTGCAGCCTGGCGTGATGCCCTGAGCGCCGTAGTTCTCGCAGTCATACTTGGGGTCCACACCTAACGTGTGTCACAATTTTAAGATGCGTTAGAGCGCTTCCAGGCTTTGTTACCTTGGCAATGGTTGTCTTCGAGGCAGAAAGAGGATTTGTGGCCCTCGGCGACGCGATTTCCGTGGAAGTCCAGGATATCAAAATGGGCAAAAACCTGCGCATTAAAAGTCACTGTATATCATGTAATAGTCTCTCATTCCCCCCGGGGTGCAAAAAGTAGCTCATAAAAGTAGTGCGGATGGGCAAATAGGCTCGCCACGCAGTCTCTAGGGAGTGCAAGGCAGCCGAGTTGAATCTCGCTCGACATTCATAGCGGTCTCCAAGGGACAAGAAGGGCTTTGGACTCTCTTTCTTTTGCTCAATCACGCGAAAGACCAATCAGAAGGAAAAGAGGAAAAGCGAGGTTAGAACGAGGCCTGATTGCGGCCAACTTGGCTGGCGTCATGGCGTTCTTCCTTCCTTCTCTTCCTTCCTCGTCTGGGTTTAAGACCACAAAAGAGAGCAACAATGTAGAAGAGGAAGAAGAAAGAGAAACTAATTGCAAATTACTTCACACACGTGATTGAGGGTTATAGCAAAGAAGGCCAACTGGCAGCCATTGAGTACATAACAGGAGTAGAAGAGGAGTACAGATGAATGATTATTTCGTTTGGATCTCACCTCCATACTGTGGTAATGCTGATGACACGAGTGCCACTCCCACGCACTCTTCGGGATGAACGGCTTGAAGTCGGCGTTGCCAATGTTCTCAATGCTCGTGGTGAAGCGCAGCAGGCGACGCGTCTCGTGCGCCCAGTCGTGCCGCGTGTTGCGCACCTCGTAGGCCCGCGAGGCCAGGCAGTTTTCCTCCATGGCGCACTGCAATCAGAATAACACATTCCTCATTGTGAAGAGCTGTCAAAATATTCCTTTGTTTACACAGCAGACGAATGGAGGCAATCACGCGGACAATGTGTCATGTTACGTGGTTGTTACTATCAATATAGGCACGATTGCGTGACATGGCTGCAGTAGCAGCAGGGCAGGGTACAACTTGGAAATAACAACAGTCAGCTGCATGAAAGTATGTACATAAAACAATGCTATGCACTTTTTGTACAGAAGCAAAAGAGAGGCCTTAAAGAGAGTTCTCAAAAACTCTCCTGTTCTCATACTTTGTATTGTTCTGTCAAGGCTGGTAGAGGATCCTAAAGGACTCGGTCCCAAATGAGACTCTCGACTAATTATTTTTTGGTAAGTACTTTCCGCCAGCACACAGAGGATTTTACCAAAACGACTGACTGTAGGATCAAGCCCGGTTTGTGAAACACATTCATTCTACATTTTTTAAGCTTGCATCCTCATTTCAGAGTAGATTTAGATCTGGCTGTTCCATCACTGCTCGCATTTGGGTCCCCTTTGCTGAGAGTAACGAAAAAAGATATCCAGCTGCAGCAGGGAGGCAAAAAGAAAAGGAGAAAAGGAGGCCTTTTCATTAGTCGTTGCAGAGGCACAAAAAGAGACAAACAGGTTTTCCGTAGGACAATGTAAGTATCATTATGGGAGGTTTGTGGTGCAGAGATCCATTAATATGAAGAGTGGTCTCTGCATTATAGAGTTAGGGGATAAAGAGGAATATTCATATTTCTTAGTTTATCTCCAATGATCTTCTCCTCTTATCTCTCTCTGACCGTCCTTCGTCTTCATTCGTTCGGATCTAATGCCCTTCAAACCCAGTTGGAGGAGGAAAAAGGAAAGGAAAATAAATGGCCCCGTTGCCAAAGCCCCTCAGCTCCGTCGCCGGGCTACTGCTGATAAATGGATCCCAGGCTCGATCTCATCCCAAGGTCTCTCTCCTCCCAAAAAGATGCGAATCGAGCGGAAAAAAGAAAGAGAAAGCTCGAGCAGTTCCATTCCTTGTATTTATAACGATCATTCAAACCGTTTTATCGTCTTCTTCTTCTGCTGTGCATGCGAAATAATCCCAATTCCAAGTCAGAGATTTGCATAAGAAAAAGGAGCGGAAAGTTTTACGACGAAATTTTTATGGTCGATATCAGATGATGAGATGATGTCGGTGGAATAAGAAGAAAACTTTAAAATTCAGAGGATAAACTTTATGTTTTATGCTTTCTATCCTCGTTCCCGAGACCATCATCTGTTTAAGGCCAGCTTTTATTATTATTCTCTGACCTGCATAAAGAAGAGTTGCTTGTCCTCCAGGTGGGCCGAGTTCATCAGCTCGTACAGGTCCGGCTCGAGGTCCGCCTGCTCGTCCACGCACACCACAGCGGCCACGTCCAGGGAGCCTAAAATATGGACCAATGAGGGAGTGGTATATATTGTAGCATTATAGCCAATCACGTACCAGAGCCCGGGCAGAATATGTCCGGGTCGTGCTTACAGTCATGCAGCGCCTCCTCGTTTCCTCGACAGGACACTCCGGTCAATACTGGATGCTCCAAGCTTTGCATGCCTGAAAGAAAGAACATTGAAGCATGTACAAGCTCGTAAGATGGATTAATTGACAGCAGACCTGGCGCCAGGCTGATTGGTTGGCTCGAGGCGTCTGTAATATAAGACGTGTACACGCATTGAGATGCATCGATGTATTTTCTCATTTATTCGCTTACTGAGAGATGAATTGCTTCCTCCTCCTCCTCCGTTGGCAAAGGCCGTTTCCGGAGAGAAGTGATACGTCTGAGGCGCTGACTGAGCATAACGGAGACCTAGCTCCCGGCAGACAACCTTGAATGATGGGCTATTAATAGTAGAACGGACGTCGTTCAAGATCTAATTAATCTACCATGGCCTCCCTGATGCCCCAGCCGTCCCCACAGACCGTCCCAAAGTGGGTGCTGCCTGACAGTCTCACCTCCACGCGGCCTGAAAGAAAGAATGATGCACTTTTTGTCACAAGGTTAGGCAAAGTTTCTCCTCCTCTCTTGGAGCACCCGAAAAGTTCGGCCCTTCATTCTATCGAGCAAAAAGGGTTTCTTGAAAAATAGGGAAATAACATCTGAAAGTTTTTCCTGCCTGATCTGGAACACCAACCGTCCAATTTAATTCT
This sequence comes from Tisbe holothuriae, assembly GCA_900659605.1. Taxonomy (NCBI): domain Eukaryota; kingdom Metazoa; phylum Arthropoda; class Copepoda; order Harpacticoida; family Tisbidae; genus Tisbe; species Tisbe holothuriae. Next base: position 8,550 of record LR137703.1, on the reverse strand, counting down.
CTTATCGTGCCCGTTGCAGAAATCCAGCTCAATGTTCGGACGGGAAAACACACCCAAGCTATCAACGAAGGACATTTGACAGGAAAAAGGGAAACATGGACAAGGTTACAAAAAGGGGGAAATGCACGGTGATATTTGTTCGACATCCTGTACTTGCTGTGCAAAAAGCGGTAGAAAGTTTTCTCTATATCTCATATATATCTCCTTGTGATCGTAGCCAGACCACTTTATCCCCCAGTTTTCATGCAAGCACGTGTGTGTCTAACAACATCGGCAGCCACTTTGTCGTCCGTTAGCTTGAAGGAGAAGAAGATGCTCAAGGAGCTGCATATGCAAATGAGGAGGAACATGCCGACCACATCAAGGAGAGTCACTTCACAAGGAGGTTGTTTAAACACTGGTGTTAGACATCATACTTGCCTTCTTCGGACGTCCGCCCACCGCTGATCCGGACCTCCATGTCCACATGGGTGTCTGCGATGGGCGTCAATGGCTTGGGCGTTGTTGTGGGCGGTGGAGGTGTCGTAGGTGGCGGCGGCTGATGGCAGCGGACACCTGCGGCCTCCGTAGACTCGCAGTCGTGGATTCCCCAGCCATCAAACCTGAAATGATGCAGGACGAAATCCATATATGTTAGTAATGAGGTCTACAATACCTGCAATCCGTGAGCGTCTTCTCTGTCCCATAGCAGTACATGTTGTCCATCCAAATCTTCCTCTCTGCGTATCCAAACTGGGAGCTGTGTGTGGGTCCGATGGCGTCGGGGAATCCCAGCTGCTGGCAGGCGATCTTGGCCTCGGCCATGTCCCACTCGTCGTCGCAAATGGAGCCCCACTCGCCGGCGTGCAGGATCTGGACGTTGCCCTACGAGAAAGTGTAAGTCCTATCAATCACGGTTCACAGTGGGTTCTTAAATGGGGTTGTAAAGAGATAGTACCAGTAAACGTAACACATATGGAGTCTTCGTCCCACGAGAGAACTAAATATAAATTCGTCCCACTGTTCCATGTGCATAAATTGGATCGGGGCTTTGATGGATTAAGTGTCGTCAACAAAACAGCGTCAGCAGCATTTTGTCCGCCGTCGACGTACGTACAAAAAAACTTGGTGTTGGAGGCTGCTGCCAAAAAATGAATGAGCAGCATCCAGCCTTGTTTGCATTAGCTCCTGTCCAGAATAAGCAATCTTGTACCAAATTCAATGATGTTTTTGTGCTGCTCTTTTTGTTGCTTTGAGAGATTGGCTCTCGTGCCAAATCCGTCGTTGAAGATCGAATCGATGGAGCAAAGAAGACTCTGCTTGGCAAAAGGCACCATGTTACAAATAATGTTATTAGCCTGTTACCGTCGACGTTACTTCCAATAGATTTCGTCTTGACATCTTGAATGAATAGCCCTTTGCATTCAGTACCTCGTACTCAGTCCTCCCGTTGACAAGTCGAATGTCTCCGCTCCTAAACCGGTCCCTCAGCCCGTCATCTTCCTGGACCAGGTTCTCATCGTCATCTTCAATATCGCTATAATACTCCTCTGACGAATATGGCGGAGTCGTGCTTGTGGTTGTGGTTGTCGGAGCGGTTGTAGTAGTAGTAGTAGTAATAGTAGTAGTTATTGTAGTAGTAGTTGTTGTTGCAATTGTAGCTGCAACTCTTCTTATTTGTTCAGAGTCTGAACTTGAGCCGAAGGAATTGTAGAGATTGAGCCTCGCTGGTTGATCGGCCACCATAAGAGCTCGAATGCGTTGCTGTCTCCTGAAAAGTATCGAAGAAATGGAATAAAGACATACTCGTATTATGGGTAGCTAGATCAACAGAGGACAGAGGGGACACAGAACTGAGTCAAGGTTTCAGACTTATGCCTTCTAGAAGACTTTTCCCGCAAAATGTCTTCTTTTTCAGCCTCACCTCATTCTCCTCCTCCATCGCCTCCAGGCGACCTTCTCCTGCTCGGTCAGCACTCGGCCCGAGGGAAGCGTCATCGAAGGGGGAAGCTCATCCAGCACGATTGTAGGAGACCCACTTAGAGCACCAGGAGAAGCCGTGCTAGGGCTAGGGTAAGGCTCCGAAGGAGTCTCCTCGGAAGAGGAAAGACCGAGCAGTGAAAACAGGATGAGCAAGGGAAAGAAACTTAGCAATTGCATGATTTCTGGAGAGAAAGTAATGCAATCACATTATCAGGCTGGCTGTAGGAATCTAACTGAGAATTGGGTTAGAAGAGCAGCGGCTCTGTTTATTGCATCAAAATATCGCGTCTGACAAGAGGGAAAGTAAGTTATGATGCCACACCTTTCCACAGAAGTTAATTTTTTTGCTACTAGCTCGTCCGTCTGGCCACCCATGAGTGAGAAGTGTACGCTTATTCCCCGATTATGTTTGAAAGGTTATATCACGCCGATGATGATGAGCTGAGGAGTTATGGCCATCGTAAAACTTATTTGCAGGGAAGAAAAGGCCAGAGTTGCATGTTTTGTATCCAAGGGCACGTAATAACGCAGGAAGGATGAAAATGCAAATGCATAAGCAAGCTGAAATCTTCTTTATTTGACAGTTATGATTATTCAACTTTCGATTTTCCACGAAAACAACATTTTTATTTTCTTCTTTCCTATGATTAAGAACTACTTCTGAATAAATTGAGGCCAAGAGCAAATAGTAAAAGTTTATCAAGCATGAAATTCAATTATAATTCATTAACTTTCGCCTCTTTATAATCAACATTCACTTATTAAATTTCTAAACTGTAATCACTGTTCCAACTATGGCCGCTGCCAGCGCTGCCGCCAAACAAGCCGCCGTCAGCGCCCTCCCGGCCAGCGCGGCCACCTCCGCCCTCCTCTCGGGCGCCAGCACCGCCATGACGCCCACTGTGGCGCCCACCCCTGCAGCGTGCGCCCCATTGGCCACCATCACGACAGCCAGGGTGGACGCGCGCGCGGAGAGCCCGTGGCGTCCGAGGGAGATCTTGTGCAGCATGGGCAAGGACGTTTGGAACAGCCGACCCGCGAAGAGATGAGACACCTAGAAAGAGAAATGGCGGGAAAAGTCAGACGAAAGCCGCTCAAATGTGTATTTAAGACAGTGCAGTTGTCTTTTGGAGCAAGGCCGAGGGTAAAAGAAGGAGAAACGGCATCATCTGCTGGTAAGTGGTATAAATGTTGGGGAAAAGAGACCAGAATTGCCGGCCGTACGTAATATCAAGTTCCTCATGAACAGGGGTGGGCTTCTGAAGCTTTAAATTTAAGCCAGTATGAAAGCTGCAGATTTATTATATAGAGATGGAATCTCACTCTGCAATAAAGACCAGAGAAGAAAGTCATTTGAGGAGCGAAATAACTTCATTCCCTGCACGATTGCACATCTTTCCTCTTTTTCCCCCTTCCCCTCTTTACCAGAGAAACTGGAACCCCGTAATTGTGCAATAAGAAAAAAGGATACTTGTATAGAGACCAAAACATTAGCAACTGAACGACTTGCTTTCTTTAAAATGATATCCGTTACCATTTCGCATTCTGCCCACTCGAGCCCCAGGAACCACATGAATGGCTGCAGCGCCTTTCCCACGATGAAGCCCAAGCCGACGTTTTCCGCGCCAAATAGGGACGTCGCCCAGACCACGCCGCAGTCCAGCAGGTGGACAAAGGTGAGCAAGGAGATCACGTGACCGAGCACGGAGAGGAGAAGCGAGGTGGAGACTGACGTGCTCCTAAGAAAATCAAATCACAGAGTTAGTAAGATGGGTCAAAAGACTGGGTGGCAGTTACCTAACACCGGCTTCAAACAGTCCTTCAGACTCTTTCTCGTAGAGATTGGACTCTTCCACTTTGTCATGGGCGTACATATGCGGCCCTGGATGCTGAATACCCTGCCTGAAAATATTGAAATAGTTATATGATCCCAGAAACGACTATTATACAGCCTACTTTGGTTCTGGCATCATGACCTTCGCCACGACAACAGCTGCCAGCACTGCAAGAACTGCCGTCAAGTCCACGATTTCCGAATCGAGTCTCAGATGTCTCTCATACACCATGAGCCGGGTGAGAGAGGTTGGAGCCGCGACCAGAGACAGCGTCATAAGGGTGAACAGCTCCGAGTGGGAGAGTTCGGTGATGTAGGGGGCGATGAAGAGCGGCGCTTCCACAGGCCCGAAGAATATGAATGACAAGGCAAGAACGGATTCGACGGGGGACAATGTGGTCAGGGTCTACCGGCATAAGGTGAATGAATATAAGTAGAATAGTAGCTCTATCTGCAATATACCTGACATAGCTTCCCCACATTGTTAACCACCCATCTTCCAACGCCCAGATGGTGCCCCAGAGCCGTAACAAAGTTGACAATGTAAACCGTCGCTAATGATCTTAGATAAACTCTGGGGAAGGTCGGGTCCGAGGTGCCCGAGTCCAGTTTCCAGGGCGTCTCCCACTCAAAGTGGCGGTATGTGAGCAGTGCGGACGTGGCATTGGTATCGGCGGGGCCGTCCTCGGATGGGCTGAAGGACTGGAAGAAATAGGTGATTAGCACACCGTGAAAAATGATCATCTGCAGATGTACATGTTTGGGGAAAGAAGGCCAGAAGAGAATCAAGATGTGGAAAATACGCGGAGCAAAAAAGGGACGAAGAAAAGAAATTGTGCGTCGTAAATCAGAACGAAGAAGAAAAAGAGTTATGGGGTGGAGGAAAATGGGGCCAAAAATATCATCGGTCGGCCCACCGAAAAGATAATTTGTCGTCTTTCTTACGAGCTCCTGCAGGACCCTTCCCTGGATCTGCTCAATGTTGATGAGCCCGAACTCGGCGAGGACAAAGTCGAGGCCGAACTCGGTGAGCAGAAGAAAGTTCTCCAGCTTGGCGAGGACGCAGCGGAGGGCGATCCGGGCGAAGGATGACCGAGAGTGAAGGAGGCAGAATAGGAAACTGGAAAACAAATGAGGCATTAAATAGAGCAAAGTTAAATTCAGCATATTTATACCTGAAGGTCAAGGAAAATACAACCAGTCGCCAGCGGATACTTCGAGGATGTCTAAAAAAGTACCAATGATATGTTTTAATCAAGATGAACTTTTTAGCTGTAGTTGTTCCTACTTTGATCCAATTGCAGCCACTATAATCACAAATCCGATCCCCAATAACGACACCATTCTCGTCCTGTTCTCAGCCGTGTCCACGGAGAGGAAGGCGAGCATCGCGGCCAGCAGCAGCAACGTGACGACGTAGGGCGCCGCGTTCGCCGCACGGCTGCGCTCTTCAAAAAACTCGCTCACCGGCTGGGCTAGATTGCGGCCGACACAGGGGCCGCAGAAGCGCCGGAGAACCGTCTTGTAGAAGAGAACGGCGTAAGCGAGTGAGGAGACTGAGAGGAGAAAACCAACGCCTGGAAACGTTCGGGTTAGTTTTCATATGTATCAAATGTTTTATTCATTTACCTGAGCACCACGATATCGGCAAGTTGTTCTCAATGGCATAAAAGAGAGCGCCTATCTAGAATCGGATAGCTGTATATTAAGAGACTGCTCATTGAATCTTCTAACCTTACCAATGCACCATTGTAGGCCAGAAATAGTAATATGAAGAAGAGGTATTTGACCAAGAGCGGATCATACGCGCACTTGGTAGTAAAATGAGGGCAGTCCACATGAGCCTGGAACACAATATAAAAACGTTGCACAAGAGAACGGACTCCTAATCTATGGTTTCCAAACCTCCTTTGTCGACGTGTGAATGGTGTCCCTGGCGACGTAATCCCCGCTCTCCACGTCCGTCCTGTCCCGCCCGCCGCCGCCGCCCAGGCTGAAGAACCTCCCGAACACGGTCCAGTAGATGTCGTTCATCGTGTTGGACGTGTTGGTGGCGCTGCTGCTCACCGGCGCATTGCTGCTGCTGCTCTCGGGCTGGGCGCTGCTGCTACGGAAAGCCTTGGGGCTGGGCATTGGCGTCTTGGCGTGAGGGTGGTTACGGAACGCCATGCGGTGGTCGCTGCCGCCTGTGCTGAGGATACCGTTGTCTAGGAAGCCGTGGAACTTGTCTCGGTCGAGGCCCTGGCCGACTTTGAAGGTGCCAAAGTCCTGAAAGCGAGAAGTAAGTGACTGGATGGCCGGATTTATCGAAATAACTCCCCAAATGTACAAGATTGTTAGAGACCAATATATTATATAGGTTAATTACGTAATATGTCAAAATAAGAAAGAAGCCAAACATATCCATAGATAATTATGAACAAAACAAGGAAACTTTGTGCATGAAATATTTTATTAGCCATACATATATCTTAATGTAGATCTTTGCTAGCTGATCCGATCAGTTTATCCTCATGGGAATCTTTGCAGTTGTTATTATTTGCATTTATAAAAGTCTGAATTATTAAAACAATGGGGCCTTTTCTCATAACATACATATAGGGAGTTTTTTAATATACATAAAAATGTTATTTGGAATTCTACAGAGAATTATGGTCATTCTACGAATTGTCATAAGTCATAACATTGGGGGAGTATACAAAACCAATTTTAATTTACCTTAAGTTTAAATTTTAAACATTGATGTACTGAAATATTTGCGGAAAAACTATATTATTAACTCATCATACCGCTAATGTCTTTGGCGCCGGGAGCGGCAACTCTGGCCTGTTAACGGGTCCAACACCCTTGGCCGAAGGTACTCTAGGTGGCCCGACCAGCACGAATCCACCGGTCGCCTCCGATGGGCCCTTTACCGAGGTCTCCGCCGTAGTGTACTCCTCCGAGGTCTCCGGTGTCTCTTCCTTCACGAAATCCCTTTTGTATCTCTTTAGAGTGTGACGATGTTGCTGATGCCGATAGGAGGACATTTCACGTGCGAACCATCTTGCGAGGGAAATCGAACTGAGATGAAGAAGAAG
>LR137698.1:3172-14054 GCA_900659605.1 Tisbe holothuriae | reverse complement strand
ATATTTTTGGGCACTACCTTTCGGTTCATTCACTAGACCGCCATGATTGCAATTTTTCATCATCATGCCGCTGGGGGATTCGATCCTGCAACCTTCTGGGCGCAGGATCGAGCGACTTGCGACCACGGCTACCACGTTCCCCTTCCTGGTATTATTATTACAACTATGACCTTCCTTCCTCACTTCGAGTGGAGACTGAAACAGAATACCCAATTTACGAGAAAGCCTTTGTTTTCCCTTGCGCATAATTGGGGCGAAGTCAGTCATACCTAGAATGCTGTATACACACAACCCGCCAAGATTGGTTCATTTATGAGAGTCTAGCATTATTTTATCTTGTTAGTTTGCTAGATTGCCTTGGGGAAATGGACATATTTGTGGCACAAAAGGCCTTAATTTACTCATTTTAAGCAATATGTATGTTGGTCTATTGTATAACTCTAAAGTACAATATCAAAACACATCCTAGGTTTTACCGTTTTGCCAATCAACCTTTATTTAAAATTATTATTAGCCATTAACAGTTAAAATACACATATTAATTTATTTATCAGCTAATTAGCCATTCCATAATTATATAAAAGTGACTAAATACATTCTTAATGCGGATTTATAGCATGTTCTACACAATAATTATTGGCCAATTTAAGGAATGGGTTTTGATATTGTACTGTTGACCTGACCGCTCGCATAACCTAATGAGGTTGGGAGCATAACCATATGATTCTCGACGGGACGGAAAGGGACGTTTTTTGTCGCTGAAAATGGTTTATATCCTCAAAACACGATACAAAATATATATATTGACACACATTTCATTTACCGGTGACCTAAATACACTGTGTGTGTCCAATTAGCTGTACTAAATTAAGATGTCACTGCATGTTTAAGACTTTAGACATTGCTCGCGTGTCAATTCCAGCCAAGATTGATGCGTAGAGAACGGCAGCCGCTGTCCAAATGATAAGAAGCCAAGTGTGGCTCGTATCACTCCATGCAAGTTAAAGACTTTAGGCATTGCCATTGAACTAATACTAAAGGGCATTGCTCGCGTATCAATTCCAGCCAAGAGAACGTCTCTGAGCCGCATCAGATCAGGTTATTTGAGCTCAAAAAGGGCATTGTTTACACACTCTAAAGCCACTCGAGTAGTCAAGAGTTCTTTGCAGCAACGAGCCACTCCTTAATAGAGAACGAATCAAGTGCATTCATTTTTATCATCCGGGGCTTTCTAAAGCACCCCGCACCCCAAAATATCAAACATACCCGGCCTGCATACACACTGTAAAACCATACTAGACTCCCTTTTAGTGGCTGTTTGCACAAAAAGACTTAAAGCTACATTTACCGTACAAAGAGAGTATAATTACGACAATTTTCACCCTACAATGCTAAAACACGCTTGGGTTACAGAATATATTACAGTGACGCTTTTGTCCCCGTAGCAAAAGTGACGCACCCTTTTTTAACACAGTGAACGCTTGCGGCTTGTGCAACTAGGAAGAAAGGGCTCTCTCTCTCTCTCTCTCTCTCTCTCTCTCTCTCTTTTCTCCCTCTCGCTCTGTTTCTCTCTCCAACTCTCCAACAGTTACTCGAAGAACAACTCTCTCTCTCTCTCTCTTTCTCTCTCCCTCTCTCTCCTGTTTCTCTACACGAGGGTGTGTCTTGCGTCGTAGAGCGCGACGCAAAGGGCGCTTTTTCTTCTGAGGGGAGGTACGACGACCCTACTCAGTTCACTGCTTTCTCCCAAGCTGAGTGGAAGCTCCTTTTTTCTGACAGAGCTGCTTCTTTGTGTGTTGTTTTATATCATATATTGCACAAGTGATTGTCATAGTATTAGTAGAGCGTTGGCAAAAATGTGGTCAAGTATAGTGCAGGTAACAACACCTTATGTCATGTTGTACATATGTTTGTGTCTGTCTAGTGATCAATATTGGAACTGTTTAATGTGATGATATAAGATACTTATTGACTTTGTTAAATATTTTACTAGTGATCCCTTATTGTATATTTTTGGGCACTACATTATGGTTCATTCACCAGTATGCCAAATTTGTCATTTTTCATCATCATGCCGTAGGAGGGAATCGAGCCCACAACCTTCTGGGTCAGAGTCGAGCAACTTGCAAATATGGCTACCACGGCCCCCTTTTATTGACGTTTTGCCATCTTAAACTTGAATATTCAAATAAGAAGGTTATTTTGGAGTGCTCTGTTTACTTTCTCAAGCTCTCTGAATGGGATTATGATTGAATTGACTTTCTTCTATTCCTCCCTCTCCGTTAAATTGCCCCCATTTCCTGTGCTGCTGAAGAAGTGTATTCCCAAATCCCTTTGGTCTTCACTCATAAAGGGATGCCATATTCTACATTTTTGCGTCATTTGACACTATTTAAGCAATGGAAAACTTGACTTTAAGCACTTGCTACAGTTCTATTTTAAGGTAAACAAATATTAAATTGGTTTATGGGCCCTAAAAAGAGACAAAAAGTGACTGGAATACACAGCAGCTAGACAGACACTCAATATCAAAATGGATCTAGAAAGCCGCGCCAGGAAAGAAAACATTGTGCTTTTTTCACTTGGCTATATCAACTTTTTTGGCGAACCCTCTAACGAGACAGTGATAGAGAGATCTCTATCGAGAAAGCAATTTCGACCCCAAGTTTTGAAGCTTCTTCTCTTGCGGTTTTAGCTGTATTAGTGAAGTATCCCGGCGAAACATTATTATGTAAAAAAATCCTTTGCAATGTGTGAGCATTGTCTGTTACTGTAAATGGGCATAAGATACATGATTTAATTTTATTTTAGATAAAAACATATCACATGAAATGGATTCGCCTACAAGATTTATCTCAATAGAATCTGCCACGTAACGTTCAAAGTATTATTAGCAAGTAAAAATTCCCTGTTCGGCGGGCTTTAGATACAACATAATTTTGGCTCTCTTTTGTATACCTTGTTTTTGTCTCCTCAGCAGACTCTTCATTATGCATGCAAGGCCAGAAACATTGTTGTTTTGAGATAATTACATTCCCTCGGGGAGCTGGAGTTGCAAGCTAATTGTTTCACATCCTAGGTAACACATACCTCTAAAAGATATTTGATATTCATAAAGGGAAATAGTGCCTCAAAAGAAGTCTGAAAGACCATGAATGGACATTTAGTTTGACATTAGTTGTACATATGGAATAGTTAATAGTTTTGTATAGAGAAAAATGCTCCTAAAATTTGGAACATAATTAGTCTAAGATTTTTAACAAGAAGGTGAATTGTTGATGAACAAAACAGAAAGATCCAAATACAACAAATCGCGTTGATACAATAAGCCTAAAACTTAATAATCTTATAATATTTCAATTTCCTTTTCCAGTACATCATGGGTTTCGAAAGCCTCTACCTCTGGTCTGACCCGACCCGGACTGGCCCCATCTTTGCCTCCGTCCTCATGGTCCTCATCGCCATCTGCTACTACAGCCTCATCACCGTACTCGGCTACACTGGGCTCTTCATCCTGGGCACCATGACCGGAGTCAAGATCTACGTCTACGTCATGAACACCTTCCTGAAGAAGAACGTGCAGGATCCTATCCAGATGTACACAGGTGAGAATACATATTATACTACAGCGTCGTCACTAGTGTATGGTAGTCGACTACATACCCGTTCGGCTATCGGCTATATATCGACTATCAATGATTCGACTATATTCGACTACATATCGACTACGTATTTTCGTTTTTCATAACATAAAATAGAAAAATTAGAATTGTAATATAATGATATTCATATTTGCATTATTATAATTTATTTTATACACAAAGAGAATAAGGGAGTCTTAAAGACCACTGAAAATTATTTTTAATACATAGAGTAACTAAATTTGACGTACAAAAGTACATACAACAATGACACGCAGCTCGCAGTGACAATACCAAGTTCGACTTATAAGGAATTCCTTCACTTAGTAGTACAAATAAAATTATTTTTATCTGGCTGGTTTCTTCTCTTTACTAAAAAGTAGAGAGCATTAGTATTAGTTGTTAACTTATAATACTAATATTGTTGTAAGAAGTTATTCATTTTTACCTCCATGGCACTCATCAGATGATCTCTATAAAGTCCATGTGCCAATCATACTCATACTAAATGCGACAACAGGCTAAATTATATGTCAATGCCAACTTGATGTGTTACAGTGGGATATAAATTAATATTATAATCATATGGTCGTATTGTGTATCTAGAGTCTAGTAGGCACTGTATGATAACTGTCTTTGAGTAGGTAGCATCAATAAATATCTGAGGCATATTTTTCATTGCAACATACTATTTTCTTGCCATAAATCCCTATCCCACTGTGCATTTCTGCATTAAAAAGTGTTGCTAAATAGATATAAGTTATAATTCAAGTTAATTATCTAATACTCAATAACAATAATAATGTCACTAATGGTCCATTTTGAATTATTTTCATTTATGTTATGAATTTTGAAAAAGTATGGTCGATATGTAGTCGAATATAGTCGACTATGGAGGCTCATAGCCGATAGCCGAAGTTCCGCCATGGCTGCAAACCCTAGTCGTCACCGTGTTCGGCTACACTGGGCTCTTCATCTTGGGCACCATGACCGGAGTCAAGATCTACGTCTACGTCATGAACACCTTCCTGAAGAAGAATGTGCAGGATCCCATCCAGATGTACACAGGTAAGAATACATAACATACGACAGCCTTATCAGCTTCTTGGCTACACTGGGCTCTTCATCCTGGGAACCATGACCGGAGTCAAGATATACTTCTACGTCATGAACACCTTCCTGAAGAAGAATGTGCAGTATCCCTTCCAGATGTACACAGGTGAGTTAGAGGAGATCAATCAATATGTGTACAGCTGCTATTTTGAGCCCTCTTAGAGCAGCTAATTATTTAAGCTTAAGCTACTTAACTGTCTCTTCAAACCATTATAAAGGCAAAACAGCCTTTAACTTCAATTTAAAATATAATAAAATATTTGCACAATGGCTAACCTTCCCCAACCCACTGTGGTCAAGTTCAAAGAGAATATTATGGCCTTAAAACTTTCCCTGCTCTTGTTAATACATTATTTCCTTTTTCTGGCCTTGTTCTCAACCGACCGTTGACTGATGGTGGAGGGGGAGAAAAGAAAAAGAAAAGAATACCCGGAAGCTAAATAAAGTTTGAAGAAACCGGGTGCAAATATTGAGCTTTTAGATACAATATGTGCAGTAAAGGTGCAAATATTGAGAACATATTCATAAATTATTAAATTAAAAGCATTTGGCGCGTATAAAAAGAAGATCAAGTTCTGGACATTAAGTGCAAATATTCTGCCCTTTTGATTCTCTTCAGTGCATATAAAGAACTCAAAGAAGTGCTGTCCACATTTCCCGTTCGTTTCACTTTCTATTTCTTGCCCATTGAAAAGTTTTTGCACTCGAGCTCTTTTTCTATCCTTCCGTCATTCTTTGTATATGTTATAAAACACACTCAATGACATACATATAATGTGTGCTAAGTAGGCTCAGGTGTATCTGAAAAGAGCTCAGCTAAAATGAGGTGCAAAAAGAGGAAGCAAGAAATTGAAGAAGACTCTTTTTGAGTAATCCGAGCCGGGAGCAAAATGCACCGACGTTTCAAAAGACACTTTGCCGAAGGCTATATTGTAACTTAAGACAACAGCATACTGAAGATTGTACTTCAGTTACAATAATAAGAGTTACATAATTATTAATGAAATGTAAAAAATAATCATTGTGACATATTTTATGAAAATATATATTGCATGTACTGTCAACACTTTGAATACAGAACAACTTTGCAATTTTCTCATGATTTATTTTCCTTTCCAGCCATGGACATGTCCATCTCTGAGTCCAAGATCCACGAGGTCTCCACCTGCGCCGCCAGCAAGATCAACTGCACCATCACTGAGCTCCGCCGCTACTTCCTCATTGACAACATGGTTGACTCCATCAAGTTTGGACTCTCCCTCTGGCTGCTCACCTACATTGGATCCTGGTTAAACGCCATGATGATGATGATCCTTGCATGGGTGGGACTCTTCTCTGTGCCCAATTATAGGAGTTTACTTAGATTCGGAAAACAACCTTCATGGGATTGAGTTTTGACTGCCCTTTATGCTGTACTGAACATATAATTCTGTAAACGGATCCTTTCAAGTCTTAGCCATTACCCTAAATTTGCAAAAAATATACAGTATTTAAATAATCCCAATTCTGTAGCAGCTGTTAGAATATAGCTGAAGATACATTTGCATGGGAAGACTTGCATATTAATGTGCAAAAGATCAGCATTTAAATAAGACAATCTACAAATGTGTCCCTACAAAGCTCTCAAACAATTAATTCAATATGGTGCACTACTACAATATTCAGGCTGCTCCTACTCACAGTTAATAATATCCAGAAACCCCTTCTTCCCAACTTTCTACTTCCAGAGGACTGTTCTGTTTCTTAAAATAGCCCTCGAAAAAAGGAGGAACGAGAAAAAGAACTTGTCAGATAAACTTTGCTGTTGGCTTCAGTTCTTCCACATCAAGAAAGAAAGGTTGCGGAAGCAGGAGAGAGAGAGAGAGAGAAAGAGAGAGAGAGAGAACATTGGCACATTGGCAGCAGAGCAGAAAATTATCCGACTTGAGATTCTCTCAGTATCAAACCACTAAGGTCACAAGCTCAATATATATCGGATTATCTAAAAAGGATTAAAGATACAAGTATCTCAAGATCAAAGATTGGTTTTAGAAGTGGGAGCGAAGTTTAGTAGCAAGACTTAGTAGAATGTGGTATGACGTTTTTTTCTAATATTTGCTATGCATCCTTATTTACATATTTTAGGGCACTACCTTTCAGGTTCATTGCAATTGCATGCCACAAGGGCAAGTCCATGCGGGACTGTGGCGGCTTTTTTGCAGCACTTGAAAAATCCATCCGCCAAGGCTGAAATCAACAACCCATTTCCCCTTGCGTTTCTCATGCTAACCATTCCGCCACGGCCCACAAGCTTGCGCTTAATATCAGGTGTCCAAATGATAAGAAGCAAAAAGGCCAAAATCTGTTTGTTCTCATTCTTGTTCTCAAGCTTGAAATAAGCGTTCAAAAGAGTACATCTTATTGTAAAATAAATACTTTTATAGTGTCAGTACAGAGCATAAAAATGTTAAATGTCTTCGATAGCTCTTCTGAAGTGTTACAATTTTTGGCTTGAGAACTCTTATCCTTTGGACAGCTGATACTTAGCTTATTTTTGCTCCATCTTAAATATATTTTCCTTCCCATATAATTAACCTTAATTCCTCTTTCCAGATCTACCTGAACAACCAGGCCGCCATCGACCCCATCCTGAACACCATCAAGGTCCAGCTGGACGAGGTCAAGTCCAAGGTGGGCGCTTTCATCCCAGCTGGAAAGGCCGCTGCCACAGAGGCAAAGAAGGAGGAATAGAGGAAGACAACATTAGGCCGGATCCACACGACAAAAACCAATCTATTGTGTCATGTTATCTTGTCCATACGATAAAAGCCAAATTATTGAGTTATGATGTCTGGTCCAGGGGTTAGAATGATAAGAACAACATATTTAGGCAGGATCCATATGATAATGCAATCTATTGGGTTATGTTGTCTGGTCCGGGGGTTAAATAAGGCCTGATCAACATGATAAATAACAATCCATGGAGCTTTCTTTGGATTATGTTGTCTGGTCCGGGGGGTTAGATAAAACAACATATTTAAGCCGTATCCACATGATAAAAGCCAATATATTGGGTTATGTTGTCTGGTCCGGGGATCAACAAAAACGAATCACTACCATCATAATGTCACATCTCAACAGGCATTACTCAATTACTTTTATTGATTACAGTAATTTTCAACATTGTTAATACAGATTTCCCGGGCAAAAGAGTACTTTATAAAAGTAATTGTAATGTTTGCAAGAAACATCTATTGTACGTTTGTAAGCCACACTCTAAAAACTTTCATGTAAGTTTGGTATGGAAGAAAAATGTGTTTAAAATGGGTGTGATGTAGTATAAAAGAATGCAAATGGAGAGAAGATGAAAAAATGTATGATTTTAATAATATTTGAGACTCAAACATCTATAAAACGTTTAGGGTGAAGAATAGACATTGCTTCAATATGTGTCATTTAAAACTCTAATACATGGCGATTTTATATATAAAATATTGTTAATTTGCATTAAAGGGGCTCTTGGGAGTACCCAAAGCAGCGACCAACATGACTATTTAAATATAATACCATCTTTCTTCTTAAATCTGTCCAGTCTATATATATATGCACGATTAAGTTAATTTCAATCCCATATTATGATAAAGGAGAAGAACCTTTTCTGGACGTAAGAATAATTTTAACACCAAATTATAAAACCAAAACACTTTATTTCTGTTCTTGCCCGCAAGAGTCATAAACGAATCCCACCATTTTGAAGTTTTTTCGTGATACTTGTACTCCATTATACAACGCGAGGAGGGATTATTAAATAAAACAAAGAATTGAAACAGTTTATTTTGCATCAGTTTATTTCATTGGATTCACAATACAATAAATTAACCAGTGGTAGCAGCGTTTTTGTTAGGATTAATTGATTAAACTTAGTTTTCCGAAATGGATATAGAGAAATCCCACCATCTTGAAGTTTCTTTCGTGAATTTCTACTTCAATATACAACGAGAGGTGGGATTATTAAATAAAACAAAGACTTTGAAACAGTTTAATTTGCATCAGTTTATTTCATTGGATTCACAATACAATAAATTAACCAGTGCAGTGGTAGCAGCGTTTTTGTTATATCTTAGTTTCCCGCAAAAGTTGCAGACAAATACCACCATTTGAAGCTTTTGTGTGATACTTGTACTCCAATATACAGTACAATGCAAGGGGGATTATTAAATAAAACAAAGACTTTGAAATCATTTATTTTGCATCAGTTTATTTCATTCTCTTCACAATACAATAACTTAACCAGTGGTAGCAGCGTTTTTTGTTATATGATTATACTTAGTTTCTTCCTCCCAACATATTATTGGCATTAGCTTTGTGTTGTTAAGATAAATTTGCTTACTTTAGGAGCTGCAATTAATTCTCTCCAGCTTTTAATTCTAACCTTCTTTCCCTACAATACATATTACAAAAATTAATGGTAGTGGCATTCAAAATACATACACTGGAATGTAGTCGTTTTAGTTTTTTGTGAGCCCTTTAAATCTATTTTCGAGTCCTTTTTCTCACTCTTCAGATACATCAAAATATTAACATTGCGCTATTCATTTAATTAATTCCACTCTCCAAACCTTGGCACACTTTTCTATCTAAAACATCCTTTTTGGAGCAACTTTTACTTATACACCACCTGGGCCTCCTAATATATGCGCTTGACTAGACCTCTCTTGAGATTTTCGGTTTTGTCAGTTTGTGGTCCATATCTAACTCATAGCTATACCGTTCATATATCTCTAGATCCATTGAACTGATAGATCTATTATGTTCATGCTATGTTAACACGTTTTTAGATCCCCTGAGCTATAGATACATTGGATTTCACTTAGATCCATTGAACTATTAGTTATATCTATAGATCTCTATTAGCTCCATGGTCCACTTCAGCTGAGTACCCACTGCATGAGCGCCGTGTCCCTCCCGCCGGCGGAGATGAACCTGTTGTCGTCTGCGAGGAAGTCCAACCTGGTCACATGAGAGCTGTGGCCGCCGACGGTGTGGAACAAGCTCTGAAATGAAAAAAAAATGGTATGAGGTTGCCATAATTATGGATGTTTTAGAATGCATACACTTCCTTTTCTACAGATCATACTAGACTTCAATCTACTACATTAGTCAATGATTTTTTTCATAATGGTACTTCAAACAACTAATTTACTGCATTATGTTATGAATTATTTTACTTGCTTGTGCTACAATCTACTACATCATTTTATAAAAGGATGTACTTATGTAATATGTTCATAATTGTACTTCAGTCTGCTACATAATGCTATGAAAGGTGTCTACTTCAAATGTTTATCATTTTACTTCAATCTACTACATAATTTAATGATTTTAATTAGTAAACTTCATTCTCACCTTTGGCTGTGTTGCCGGGTTTGCATACAATTTAATCTGTCCAAAGTCATCACCAGTTGCAAGCAGCTTGCTATTATTGGACCTGGCGCATGTGTTGAGGTCGGTTCCATCGAGTGTCTCCGGCCAGACTCCAACCACGCTGAAGCCGACAATGCACGTCTGGGTGGCCCAGTCAACGTCGCGGAGGGAGGAGGAGTTGGGCACTTGGCGGCAGATGGAGGCGTTCCCTAAGGAAAGAGAGAGGTGGAAATTTGAATATGTATTTGAGAGGACACAGTGAAGTATCATTATAAAATTATATTTATGCTACCTATCGGTATAATTTTGTATACTCGTATAAGTGAAATATTACTTACGTATTTGAATAACTATCTACAAACTAATCAATGAACAACTTCAATGTGATTAATTTTGTTGTACAAGTGATCTAACTCTGGCAATATGTGTGGACATGTTTAGCCCAGCCCCAGACCTGTGCATATAAAAGGTTCTTTATGGGTAAAACTGTTTCAGATACTTACAGAAAAGTAGTTCATGATCCCCTGAATTGGATTGCAGGTAGGTGCTGTCGGAAGACCAATCAAGATGGGTGATGTAGGAAGAGTGACCCTAAAAATATAATAGACATTAGTATTACTATTAAATATTAAGTACATCTATTAGCTGTGAAGCAAGCATTGGGAAGAATTACATTTGAAAAGTAATTCTAAAAATATTCACAGAATTGTGATTCTAGAGGTAAT
>LR137697.1:17134-38425 GCA_900659605.1 Tisbe holothuriae | reverse complement strand
GTTCGACAGAGAGAGTGAGATAGCGAGACACAGAGAGCCAATTGCTCATTTTCCAACCCCCCATGCCGAGACCAAGAATTCCGAGTAAAGCCCCACACATGAGATCTTATGACGTGCCATTGACCTACTCTGACGTCACTAGACGTCGTCCATGGAATCCCCTTGGCGACAGTTAATTTACGGGGATTCGCCCGTTTAATCCTTGCTTTATCATGTGACGTACACGGGAAGCAGTTAATGCTCAAAGTCTCTCTGGCTTACTCGGTCGCTCTGCTAGGGGGATTGCTGAATAAGGAAGAAAAGGGAACGAGCCCGTTTTATTTAATGACTGACTATTCCTGTGCTCTCTTCATACCTGTTTTAACTATTCACGGAGAGATAGGCATTGATGTTTTAAACTGTTCAACAACAAATTTTATATTGTAATATAGTTCGTATATTCAGCAAGTAATTACTCTGCCAACGCTTTACTTTAGGTAAATGTAATCAAACATTGCTTTCCCTTTAACTACCTCTGCAGTGATTTTATTTCTTCCATACCCTGAGCTCAGTCTCTGTAGTCCCATCCAAGGCTGAACTCGCAGCAGCTCTGGGCTATTTGAAAAGACGACATGGCTCCTATCTCAAATTTTCTCATTCTCTAGCTTTTGACTTTTCCTTTTTCTTCCTTCCTTCCTTTCCCTTTTCACTGAGAAAATGGAGAAGGGGAGAAGACAAAAGAGCTCAGGCAAGAAGAAGAAGCTCTGGCAGCAGCGCAGTGCCTAATTTATGCATCAGAGCGAATGCTAAATTATGTGTAACGCTTTTTGGTAAAGAGGCGGCAAAAGGGGAAGAAGGAGAAAGAGCAAAAGACTGAACTAGACTCTCTCCCAAGGGTATAAAATGTTTTCAAAAGAGTAAGAATGAAGCAAAGGTTTGACCGCGTTTATTAACTTTATTCAAAAGGAATCTTGGCGCAAGATCAGATTCTTAGAATTGGTGTATAAACAATAGCTGTCTATAAAACCTTACAAGATATTAGCCGTTCTTTTGGAAACCTTCAAACCTTCAGCGATCCCCTTGGCATCTATAATCCTAACCGTAATTTGTAATTTGTACCATATATTTTAGTCCTAATCCTATGTTCCAAACGGCCTTGTCCTTGCTACCCAATGACACCATTTGCAAGACAAGTTTCAAGCCTAATCTTTCAGCACTTTTTCCATCTTCTTCCCTCTCCCCAAGGTTTTTTTCTTCTACAGCAGGGAAAATCAATCTTTTTCTCTCTCTCCCTTCCAAACGATCGTTTTCCAACAAAGAGATAAAAAAGATCATCAACGTCTCTGACCAAATAGGGATGCCATTTAGTAAAACTTTCCTATGTAATTCAACAACAATGCCTTAGTACTTGGCTGCATTGTTTTAATTGGAAATGGCAACCCTAAGCTGTCATTACCGAGTGTTCTTTCTTTTCCTTCGCACTAGTTTTACTTGAACGCCTCTTCGATAGAGAGATGAAACAAAAAACGACGACGATGGGAACAGAAAGAAGCAAAGAAATGAACGAGAGTAAAAGAGAAAGTAAAGCTGGCTGAAAATCGGGCAAAAAGGTGGAAAGAAACGGAGTATTTTTCCTCCTTACAAAATTCTTATTGTTTTACTCAGACGATCAGAACGAAACCTTTTCATGTCTAAATCCAGGGCTGCCATTAAATTCGTATTATCCGCAAAATGTCATCCCTTTTCATTCTCCCAAAGTACGTTGCAAACTGCAGCCAGCTCCAGTCTCACTGGGGTTGAAGAATAATTAATTACACCGACGGTCGGAGACAAATTTATTAGTGAAGAGGGATAGAAATGAATGAAAGAAAGAAAGTGCTGAATGGGGCTTAAGAACTCGATGAAAAGGGAATCAAGGGGGACGGCGAAGAGGGATATACCGATGTATATGTTTCAATAGGCTTAAATAGGAAGCCAGTACAAGGGAAGCCTTGTTCTCTCTAATCATTGAAAAGCAAAGGAACTTCCAAGGAGCAGTGAAATCTTGTGATGAGATGTGCCATGAGATATCTGCAAGGAAAAAGGGTAGAATATTTGTAGAATAATGGAATGTTAAAATACAGCATTATCATAATAAATGAATGGATTTTAATATTTATATTCTTCCTTCTTCCAGATGTGATGGTCCTGAACGAGTTCATCAACCAGGCCGCGTCGGCTGGCTCCGACGAGGCCGCGCGGCGGACGTCCCGCAAGATCAGCCTCTACATGGCCTCAGATGACGAGGACGAGGGGCCGAGACTCAAAGAGAGGCTCACGGAGGCCATGTACAAGTTTGTCAACATTTTCTGCGTGTGGGACTGCTGCTATGCATACATTCGATTAGCAGAGGTAAAGAGCCTTTAATTCACCGCTGCACAGTGGAATAACATTCGTTTTTATTCCAGTTTCTGTCCATGATTGTGTTCGACCCGTTCGTCGACCTGTTCATCACGCTGTGCATCGTGGTCAACACCCTGTTCATGGCGCTCGACCAGCACGACATGGATCCGTCCATGAGCGACACGCTCAACAACGGAAACCTGGTATGAGAGCTCAGAGGCATGTAACTCTAGAACATCATTTAAATTTCATTTTCTAGTTCTTCACTGCAACGTTCGCCGTGGAGGCGTGCGTCAAGCTCATGGCCATGAGCCCCAAGCACTACTTTAAGGAAGGCTGGAACATCTTTGACTTCATCATCGTGGTGCTGTCCCTGGTCGAGCTGGGGCTGGCCAACGTGTCGGGGCTGTCCGTGCTGCGGTCCTTCAGGCTGCTGCGAGTGTTCAAGCTGGCCAAGTCGTGGCCGACGCTCAACCTGCTCATCTCGATCATGGGCAAGACGGTTGGCGCCCTCGGAAACCTCACTCTCGTGCTGTGCATCATTATATTCATTTTTGCGGTCATGGGGATGCAACTCTTTGGGAAAAGTTACATTGGTAAGGTTGAATAAACTGCATTTTAACAGTCTTAATACAAAGTGCATTTTAACCATGTATACCCCGGAAAGTTCTGTTCCATTGCATTGTAAATAATCCCTAATTATGGTGAAGGTCACAATGCACATGACCTTGACTTTTCATAAAGGTCATTGCAGAATCTTATTATGAAGGCCAGATAGTCGTGTCCAATATAATACTTTTGTGTAATTGGGTGTTAGCAAGGCCGTAAACATATCCCAACAGAGCCTGGCTGCATTTCTTTTAGATGTATGAGACGAGAAGGCCACTCAGCTACAAAAAATGAAAAGAAAAAAGGGGGAGGAGAAGAAAATAAGCGAAAAGACTCCCACGGTTGTAAAGTAGAAAGGCACCGTATCGCAATAGAGCAGAGACAGCAGCTGCTACTGCTCGACGCCTAATGGTGCCATTAGATGCCACTCAAGGGAAAATAGAGAAGAACCCTACCAAACCATTGACAAAATAGCTCGAATTATAATATGTAACTCATATTCTTGAATGGAGTATAACAAGTCAAAGGTAAATCTTTTTGGGAAGGGATTGATGATTGTTTAAAAAAAACTTTTACTCTTATTGTGTGTGCATTTTCTTGACTTTCTCTGGAAAAGAATGAGGACAAGAAACCCCAATTGCTAGTACTGCTGATTTTTTTTGCAGAGACAACTACAGTGGTTGATGTAGCTGCCCTTGAAATGGGGGTCCATAGTGAAATTAAGACATTTAAATAGTATTAAATACTACAAGATCAAGAGTATTAGACAAAAATGGTCGTTTCACAAATGTAAGTTTACATTTTTGGAGTTTATGAAGTATTTTCTAGAAGTGAATCTCTCATTTCTACTCATCTTTAAAGCTCCTATCTAAATGACTCTTCTTTTTTCTCCTACATTTGCATACAACGAAAATGATGTGCAGAGATTCTTTTCCTTCCTTCTCCTGCTGCAGACTCCCTCAATCTCCCAACAGTAGTACATGGATGACTGTAGCTTACAGTCATCCATGAGTAGTAACATTATTTATCAAGGCCAAGAGTATAAGAACGGCACAGACGAATGAGACGATATAGCGTATGATGAATAATTACGGATGTACTTGTACTTGAGCTTTGTTGGGTATTAGTGTAATTTAAACGAGTTTTTCTTCATTCCAGATAACATTGACATGTTCCCGTACAAGGAGATGCCCCGTTGGAACTTTGTGGACTTCATGCACTCCTTCATGATCGTGTTCCGCGTGCTCTGCGGCGAGTGGATCGAGTCCATGTGGCAGTGCATGTGGGTCGCGTCCAAGGTCTGCGTGCCCTTCTTCCTCGCCACCGTCGTCATCGGCAACCTCGTCGTGCTCAACCTCTTCCTCGCGCTGCTGCTCTCAAGCTTCGGCGCGTCCAACCTGAGCGCGGCGACAAATGTGGATGATGATACGAATAAGTTGGCGGAGGCGTTTAATAGGATTGGCCGGTTTCGACGCTGGCTGGGGAGGAGTGTGCTCAAGGGGTTGGTGTGGGTTAGGAATAGGCTCGTCAAGTGCTTCAGGAATCAGCTCAGCTCACGGAGAGGTAAGAAATGTCGTCACTTTCATTTTCTGTTCATGTTAAAAGTAAAGCTCGGTTGCCCCGGGATGGAAATGGAGAGAAACAATGCGATGAAGAAAGAAAGGAACTTTTCTCATTTTTACTTTTTAGTTTCCCTTTTTGCGGCACATTCTCATAAACATATTCGTTTTCTTCTGCCTTTATTCTCTACATCTGACAGTTGCCAGCCAAACAAAAATTTAATAGTAATTTACTGGAAATATTTATGTTTAATACTAGGAACTGGTATATAGTATTATGATAACAAGAGTTTCATTATGAATAATTAAGTAGTTTCGACGGGTTGGAAGAAGGAGAATTTGGAAATTGTGGTCGCTGGATGCTGTGCAACCGCTGCCAAGAAACGAAAGAAAGAAAGAAAGAGAAGCTCGCCAGAAAAGCATCTCGACTGCTTGCGACGTCCTCGTCTTTTGATATTATTACAACAACGAAAGAAATTCCTCCTGCTTAATTGTGAGCGAGATTCTTTTGTTTCGCCCATACATATACCCTGGGCTTTATTTAGTTCTGCCCTCCTAGACTAACTTGATGTACGTTTGAATACCGAATGCCTTAGTTTTAAACCACATTATGGTCGGGATGCTACTTCATATTTAATGTCTACCGCACTTCAGTCCAATAAACATGCTAAGACGAGAGAAGATTCTAGAAGCCATAATCATCATCTTATAAAAGAAAACTTCAGGGAAAAGAGAGCGAGGTTTTGAAACTTTAGAGGCCAAATATTTCCCGGATACTAGAGTATACCTAAGTGCCTTATTCAACTCTGGACACCCCACAATATGCATGCAGTTCACACACTACATTCAAAAAAGGTTGTGTCTCCCTAGAACCCATTTTCTTCTCGTCCTAGAAAGCAGCCAAAGCTGATGATGATGATGCTTCCATATCTTTTCTCTTTCTTTCTTTCTTTCTTCCTCCTCCCTTCCATTCAGAGCAGAATGATATAGTTATGGCTTCTTGAAGAGACTTTTTTCAATGAGATGGCCTGAGACCGGCTCCCAACGTTATACCAGAAAACTCTTTATTACAGCGGATATTCAACAAAAACTATCCTCAGGAACTCTGCATATACTGTGTTGTGTATACATTCTCGTCTAGCTTTCCCACCAGTTTTATGACTCTCTTTACAAGATCATATTTTTGCATCCAGCCTTTGAAAAAAAGTTCTCAGTTTACATTTTGTTTGTTTTCCCCCTAAAGTTACACCAGCCTCTCATGATACCACTTCTGAGCCTGGGACGGAGGCTGAAAAGCAGCCTTTTAAGGGGGATCCGGAGACAACGAAACCAATCGATAAGGAAGAAGAAGAAGAATTAGGCGAAAAGGAAAAACTACTCAATGCCTCCGAAGAAGAAGAAGGTGAAAGATAACACCGTGCTGAAGGGCACTGAAGGTCTAACAAAAGTGGGAGAGGTTATAACGTTAAAACAATTAACACGGAGAAGAAGACTAATCAACTATAATATTATTGAATGTACTAATAACGAGTAGAATACTAAAGTTGCAAATTCTGTTTTAGATGCGCTTAAACATCGGAAACTGGACACCGCCGCCAAGGACGCGACTTCAGTCGGCGCCGGCGGGGCCAACAGCGGCGAACCCAACCTGGCCGCCCCCACCACACACTTTGACTTCAAAATCGGCGATGGGATGGACATTGCAATACATGGAGAGAACGGTGAGTGCTGTTTTATCCCTCTCTCCCATCATGGGTTCATATCGCTTTTGATGACTCCCGTTTCCTGCTCTTATTTCAATGTGTCACTTAGTTAGCGATTGAGGTCAACTGATCATCAACGGCTGGCTCCTCCATTTACTGTGTATGATATCGTTGTGGTCACCGAACGAGAACGACAGAGGTCGACGACGCAGTCATTGATGGTAGAGCAGCAGAATATCGCTTAGCGCCCAGCGGGGCGGAAAGAGCAGAAGAGAGGGCAAACTTTGGTGAGAGATCAAATGCCCTTCATCGACCAGAAGAGTGTGGCATATCGTTTAATCTGTGGCAACTTATACTCCGATGATATCAGGGATAGAGCTGAATCGAAAGCCTGTTTTGACACGGATGCAATGCGGCTTGTATTTAAAATATGTACTGCAGCAATCTGCCAGATATGATGGCTGCTTTTTGCTCCTCATTCTATGGGTCAAACACTGCAGCCGTTATAGTAATAAAGTAATAATAGCCTATATCGTGTTTCGGGAACACAATGAGTCCCCTCCACTTTTTAGTACCCACGTTGAATATAAAACTGTCCATGCATTGGGGTTGTTTGGGTACTTTGTGGTATAAGAGGGCCGAGGGGGGAAATGACTGGAACTATTTCCCATTCTCCTTCCGTCGCAATGGATAAGAGATATCAACTTGCTCTCCCGACGCAACGATGTGTGCAGCAGAGGAATCAATGGCGCGGAAAAACGCCAGCAACAAACCAACTGGATCAAGGACAACAAAGTACTCTCCATTCCCAAAAGCCAATTGCGGGGTAAACGGCATTCGATTTGCACATTCTCCCTCTCCTTGCAGGCGACGTCGGCAACGAGAAATGGCGGTCCAGCCTCAACAGCCGCAACAACAACAACAACGGCAACAACCGCAACAACTCCGTCCACAACAACCACGTCCACTAGCGGCGGCGGCGGGAACAGCAGCGCCGAGGTGGAGCTCGTGCCGTATGATCAGGTGTCGATGAGCTCGTACGGGTCGCACAAGAACCGGACGTTTAATGTCGGCAGCCATGCCGGGAGTTTGGCTTCGTTCCATGAGATCGGGGTGGAGGCGAGGGAGTCGGGGGTGGGCGGGATTGGGTTTGCGGTTAGGAGGAATGGGAATGCAAACAGGTATGACCTAAAGTGACCTATTACCTATCTACAGAATATTAACGTGGATTTGCACCCAAAATCCCTTAAGTGAGAAGCCACTAGGCTACTTCTTTACTCACTGTTTCTAAGAATGCTATGTTTCCTATTATTGCAGAGGCCGGAGATCAGTCGTGATAGACGACAACCACGAGACCCGCTCCATCTCCCACCACTCCCTCAACGGCGACGCACCAGGACACCACCTAACCCCGGAGGAGGAGGAAGAGGCGGCCGCCATCGCCCAGGCCAGACTCGAGGCCGAGATCCTGGAAGCCACCACGCAAGAGCTCATGATGCAAGAGTACCCGGCCGACTGCTGCCCCGACAAGTGCTATGCAAAGTTCCCCTGCCTCGGCGGGGATCATGACTCGCCCTTCTGGCAGGGTTGGGGCTCCTTGCGGATTAAGACGTTTCGGCTCATTGAGAATAAGTACTTTGAGACGGCTGTGATAGCGATGATTCTCATCAGCAGTTTAGCACTCGTAAGTAGGACTTTAGCTTCCACACGACATAAGAGATTTTCAAATATCCCGCTTTCTTTCTCCAGGCCCTTGAGGACGTCCACCTAAAGAACCGTCCCGTCCTCCAGGACGTCCTGTACTACATGGACCGGATCTTCACCGTCATCTTCTTCCTGGAGATGTGCGTCAAGTGGTTGGCGCTCGGATTCGTCAAGTACTTTACGAATGCATGGTGCTGGCTAGACTTTGTTATTGTCATGGTAAGAATAATTAAAATGAAGGATGATAGTTGACATAGCAATGAACTGTTATAGCTTTATTAGACATATATAAATTTGGGCATAATATTACTTATTCAATAGGACTCAATGAATTAGTAGTAATAAGATATTAAGGGCAATTAATGCCCTCGTTTACTCGTCTTCCCCATCCATTTGTGTCCTCACGTCTGTGCCCCCCAAACAATGGGCACGACACCCGAGATTAATGGAACCGCGAGAAAAGCGAGAGTAATCGTCGTAGTTTTTGTTCATTCTAATTTTCAATGTTCCGCCGCACACACATCTTCCTTCTTTTGTTAGTATTCGCCCACACACATTAGTGTAAAATTAGCTTTCATTTTACGTCGTTAAGCAATTTTATGTTTAGTTTTCGTTTATAAACGTGGGCGCGAGTCTGATGGGGTATGAGGGCAACCCTGCGTTCAGAGTGTTGCGGACTCTGAGAGGTCTCCGGCCGCTCAGGGCCATGTCGAGGCTACAGGGGATGAAAGTGAGTCTGGGTTAAAACCCAACGGTGTAGGGATCAATTATACATTAAGCATGCCCTTAAATGGAGGGTTCAATAACCTAACGGTGCAGGCGAAACCTCACTAACCAAATGAGTTATGCAAGCCATAACTCAGGCCTTGACGTTGACACAAGCCTTTGGTATAACATCACTATTAATAACATGCTATTATTGCGCCTGGAAGCATCTCTAACCCGTCATCTATTTCTTCTCTCCACCTTCTTCTTCTCTGTCCTTGTATTTAACTCTAAAGGTGTCATTAATCAACTTCACTGCGTCCCTGCTGGGCGCCGGCGGAATCCAGGCGTTCAAGACGATGCGGACGCTGAGGGCGCTCAGGCCGCTCAGGGCCATGTCAAGGATGCAGGGAATGAGGGTAAGAGTCATACTTGTGGATTGGGGATTACCGTTTATGCAGATTGAAAGTAAATATTACATTAAACATTAAGATAGTTGTTACACATTCTTGAATATATACGTAACTTACTTGAATTAAGTAGTAATGTCTGAAAGTCTCCTATACGAGTATTCAAATTTGGAGTCAAATGATATGCATGATTCTTTAGTCTGCCCCTCCTATTAGACGTACATTTACAAGCACTAAATGGGTGGCATTCGCAATCTAAATGCATGAACGGGAATTCCAAATTTCCAATGGTGCCCCGATAATGCTTATTCTTTCCCCTCCCCCTCTTTGGTTCCCCTCTAAATACCCAAAGGAATTAACATTTGACTTGCTGCTGCTTCTTCTCCAACAGCTTTTGCATACGAGAGGACAAAGGGGAAGAAAGAAGAAAACTTTTAAAGACCCATCGTTCCCCTCTTGAAAGAAAAACCCAATGCATTCCACTTGAAAATAAGGAAAACTTACTCTACTCAATTCTCATTGACTATTTACTACAATTTTCTTTATGGGTGCGTTTTAGAAGCAAGGACCCAATGGCATAGAAATAATTTTATTCTCCTCCGAAGTCAACATTTATTGCAAGAATGCATGCTCTAATGTGTTACATATTTTCAAAAAATGTTTGGCTGGGTGCCATCTTATCCCCATTTTGGAAACAAACTGGGGAAATTGAGAAACGCGTCTTTTACCTCATTCTTTTATACATACCTAACCTAATCATTCCAGTGGACAACAAGGGGAGTTCTAGTCTTTGTTTATAGCAATCCATTTGTTTCGTAGGTCGTGGTGAACGCTCTCGTCCAGGCCATCCCGAGTATCTTCAACGTGCTGCTCGTCTGTCTCATATTCTGGCTGATATTCGCCATTATGGGGGTGCAGATGTTCGCGGGGAAGTACTACAAGGTAAGAAAACTAACTGAATATATGAAACTCTTTGCGTAAAACATCTTAATGGGTCGATACAGAGTTTATTGATGCCAAGATGGCTAACAGAACATTATCCCCCACTAACCCAATCAATTTTCACACTAAAAGTGCGTGGACCTGATCACGGGCAAGCGCGTGTCCGCCGAGATCGTTCCCAACGTGGAAGCGTGTCTGGCCGAGAACAACACCCAGTGGGTCAACAGCAGGATCACGTTCGACCACGTGGGCCACGCGTACATCGCCCTCTTTCAGATCGCCACCTTCAAAGGATGGATATTTATCATGAACGATGCTATCGACTCGAGAGAAGTGAGCAGGAGACTGCACCATTAATAGCTTGTTGTTGCTTTTAGAGTTCAATCCTTTGTTTTTTTTTAGATGAAAGGATGTGTTTAATTTTTCATTTGTATAGTATTAATTCAGTTAGTTGCTTTCAAATCCGGATCTCTGATGACCAGGACTCATCATGATGCATTTATTCCATCTTCATCTCTAATAGATTATATAATAATGTTAATTTGGTATATACCCACAAATGTACAGTATATAATAAATCCACGTAATTTTTCTTCTTAAAAAAATATATATAAACGTTATCATATAATGCACGAGTGTTTTAATTGTAGTATTAGCACCTTAATTTCTACCTCCCGCACCCAATTCCCTTTAGTGCTTGGACCCACTCACCGGCTCCGTCCTCAACGCCTCCGTGATCCCTGACAAGGCCGCGTGCCTGGCCGCCGACCTCCACTGGAACAACACCTACATGAACTTTGACCATGTGGGCAAGGCGTACCTGTCGCTGTTCCAAGTGGCGACGTTCAAGGGCTGGATGCCGATTATGTACGCGGCAACAGACTCCAGAGAGGTAATGTGTACTGAAGAAGGTGGTGGACAATGGACATGGAGATGCACAGTAGTTTGGTGTATATTATAGTTTATTAATGTAGTTAGTTACTATGTACAGCTGTATATAGTATAATATTTTATACTGAACATAAGAGTACGTAATTATTTGTCCCATATTTCTAGATCGGCCAGCAGCCCATCCGCGAGGTGAACATCTACATGTACCTCTACTTTGTGTTCTTCATCATCTTCGGATCCTTCTTCACGCTCAACCTCTTCATTGGAGTCATCATTGACAACTTTAACGAGCAGAAGAAAAAGATAAGTGTCTAAACTATGAATTACGTGTTAATTTTATTATTATGGCGGTCTGTTTATGTCATGTTTTAAATGTCATTGGCCCAATAATACTAACCAAAATGAGATTTATGTTCCCCATAAAGTAAAAGTCATTTAACGTGTTTACTGCACTTGCTGATTTATATTTACAGTTACACCAAATGCTTCTTTTCACTTAAACATTTATGTTCAATTTTGATGTTTAATATGCTGTTGAATTTATGTGTTCATTTCAATCTTGAAAGTTCATGTTATTAATGTGGAAACAAAATTCCACCAATGCAATTGATTTAATGTTTTATGTTTATAAGAGTGCTTTTCATCAAATGCTGCCTTAATGCAATGGCTAATTAGGGATGATACAAGACACATTAGTTGCAAGGAATTTGGCGTTTAATATGATATCTATGAACGATTATTTTTTTTCAAAATAACTGACTCTTGTGCTTTCTTGTTTTCTTATACGGCGCGGACGGTACGTAACAATCAACTACAACCAGCAAGCGGAACTGAAACCAAAGAACAGTTCTGTAGTAGTACTGAAAAGGTCCTCTTAGAAGGACCAGCCATATACATATTATTTAGATATTTAGTACTAACGTATCATTCTACATCATACGGACATTTCACTACTTTATAATATTGTGCATAATTCTAAATTAAGAATATTGATCCAGGAACTTCGTGTACAAAAGTAGGGGATACATTTAGTGAACACGTAAGAAAAACCTGAAACATGTATAAATAGCACATTCCAAAAATATACGTACATTCTACATAATTTATAACACAATTCTGGAGGAAATTAGTAAAAAATATTCCAGCAACACAAAACCATGTATGGTCTACAAACACTAAAGTAGTTTCAAAATAGTTAATAAGGGTAATACTACTCAAAGCAATATTACAGATTGTAAATAGGTTACATTTTAAGCATGGAATTTCCATTCAAAGGAGCCAAACAGCATCAGAGGATTCATAGTTCTTTTTCAGGAAAATATATTTGCACCTCACTCTCTTGCCCATGGAACTTCAATAAGGAGCCAGAGCAGTGGATGTATCTGGCAGATCCATGGACTTTGTTTATATCATGCACAAATCGTTCTACTCACTATGATATGATAACCACTTCATGCACTATTCCCTTATTAATTTCACCTTAAAATTAACCTTATCCCCTATAAATATAACCACCTAATAAACTCTTATATCTCCCATTTAATGTATAAACTTTAAAACTATGAAAATTGTACAAAAACTGAATACTTACCACGATGCCAACAGCCATCTAAAATTAGGTCTACAGGAACATGATGGACGTAAACTACGAATCTAGAACCAGTCATGTGCGCATAACTTTTTATATATAAATAACTCTCTTTCATCTAAAACAGGAACCATGTGTATAAAGAAAGATAACAGAGAAACAGAACAGAGAGCCTCCAAACCACAGTTATAAATATTTCCTCTCTTAGACACACATTCTTATAAAGTTGAAACATGTACTCACTGTGCTTTTCTTTCTGTCCCTTTACGCAGGAGGATCCCTGGAGATGTTCATGACCGACGATCAGAAGAAGTACTACGCGGCCATGAAGAAAATGGGAAACAAGAAGCCGGTCAAGGCGACACCAAGACCGAGAGTAAGAATTAAAAATAATAAATTGGCATATGGTTAATGTCAATATTTAAAATAATCTTGTATAACCATCTTTATATTTGGCTACGGAATTAGTAACTTGCCGTTTAATAATTAATAACTATCTTTTTATTTCAAATGTCGAAGCATGCTATTTAATGATAATTTTTTCTTGTTTCCAGTGGAAGCCTCAAAACATCGTCTTCGGCATCGTGACCAACAAGAAGTTCGACATGATCATCATGCTGTTCATCGGGATGAACATGCTCACCATGATGCTCGACCACTACAACCAGACCGAGATGTGGAGCTTCGCGCTCGACAACCTCAACATGGCGTTCATTGTCATCTTCACCAGCGAGTGCATCATCAAGATCTTTGCGCTGAGGCAGTACTACTTTAAGGAGCCGTGGAATGTGTTTGACTTTGTCGTCGTTATACTGTCTATACTGGGTAGGGAGTGAAAATTACAAACTACAAACTATGTAACAATCTTCTTAATATTTGCTTTACAGGTATCGTTTTAAGCGACCTCATCGCCAAGTACTTTGTCTCCCCGACCCTCCTCCGCGTGGTCCGCGTCGCCAAGATCGGCCGCGTCCTCCGCCTGGTGAAGGGCGCTCGCGGCATCCGCACCCTCCTCTTCGCCCTCGCCATGTCCATCCCCGCCCTCTTCAACATCTGCCTCCTGCTCTTCCTCGTCATGTTCATCTTCGCCATCTTCGGAATGAGCTTCTTCATGAACGTCAAGCACCGCGGCGGGCTCGACAACACGTTCAACTTTGAGACGTTTGGCCAGAGCATGATCCTGCTGTTCCAGATGTCGACGTCTGCAGGGTGGGACGGGGTTCTGGACGGGTTGATTAACGAGGAGGATTGTCTCAAGGATAACCCAGAGACGGGAGTGGCCGGGAACTGCGGGTCGAGTGCCATGGGAATCGGGTTCCTGCTCTGCTATCTGGTGATCTCCTTCCTGATCATCATCAACATGTACATTGCGGTGATTTTGGAGAACTACTCCCAGGCGACGGAGGATGTTCAGGAGGGGCTGACGGACGACGACTATGATATGTACTATGAGATATGGCAGCAGTTTGACCCGGATGGGACACAATACCTCAGGTATTTAGTACATAACATAATAAATCGATCCCGTGATAACTTGAATTGTTATTCCAGATACGAGGCCTTATCCGACTTCCTAGACGTCCTTGAGCCTCCGCTGCAGATTCACAAGCCCAACAAGTACAAGATCATCTCCATGGACATTCCAATTTGCAAGGGAGATTTGTGCTACTGCGTGGATGTGTTGGATGCCCTCACAAAGGACTTCTTTGCGAGAAAGGGTAAGAATGAACACAAATTTTATCGAAGAAAATGTTTTTATATGTTGTTCTCAATTCTAGGCAATCCTGTGGAAGAAACCGCGGAGCTCGGCGAGGTCACAGCCCACACGGACCGTCCCGGCTACGAGCCCATCTCTTCCACGCTATGGCGCCAACGCGAAGACTACTGCGCACGCCTCATCCAACACGCATGGCGGCGCCGGGACACTCGCGCAGCAATGCCAAACCTGGAAGAAGAGGACGAGGACGTCACGTCCACATCGGAGTCGGAAGACTCGGAGGAGAACTCTGAAGGCTCTTCGGAGGACTCTGATGAGGAGGACAACGGCTCGGAGGTGGCGTCCCCGGTCCGGAGGAGGCGCGGGCAGCAGCAGCCGAATACGGTGAGCGTGGTGGTCCATTCGAGAGACTCGTCCATGTCGTCTCTGGGGCCGCCGCCGTTGCCCAAGCCCGGCTCGTATCTGGACGTCTAGCGGGACAAGGAAAATGGCTTCATAATCTGTGATGATTTTTACTAACTGAAGAATATATTCGGCCAAATTTGGAAATAATAATACTCCCAAGAAAGTGACTAAATTTGAGTGAACTAAAGTGCGAATATGGACGCAATAAGTGGCGTAATTCCGGTTGGGACCTATAAAACATGTTTAAAAGTACACTTATAAGTGGGGCTTTCTCAAACCATGATATGTAAACGGTATTTGCAGTACCGAT
Source organism: Tisbe holothuriae (assembly GCA_900659605.1). Taxonomy (NCBI): domain Eukaryota; kingdom Metazoa; phylum Arthropoda; class Copepoda; order Harpacticoida; family Tisbidae; genus Tisbe; species Tisbe holothuriae. Next base: position 23,521 of record LR137697.1, on the reverse strand, counting down.
AAAGAAAAGAGATTAACAACAGTTTACAACAAGTGAATGAGTGAGATATAAAACCCTTTTAAAAGACCTATTCCTTCCTCCCTTCACCCAATTATTATATAGAATATAAATCTTTATATAGGAGAGAAGATATATTTCGAACCTTTCATTGGAAGCATCACCAAGAGAAAGCATTAATTAGTGCAGATATAACGAACTCAATACTTTCTAATTGACTAATACATTAACTAATTAAGCTGCTGCAGAGAACAAATCATCATCCTTTTTCTACCGAATTATAACATAAGAGCATAAAACCGGTATAGGTTACATTTAAAAGATATACAAGAATGAAGACGAGGATTCTCATAAAGTGCAGAGAGAGTACGACGAATAGTTAATGATGACACAAGAAGCACAGCTAAGAAAGGCTATTTTCAAAAGTGAGCATTTTTATTTCAACAAATCTCTGTAATTTGGACATAAACTAAATCGTGTTCTTGATACACAAGACCTGTATTTAGACATAAACTAATTGAGCATTTAAATTAACATATGCATTCAAGGAGAAAAGAAGAAGTTAGAATCCTTTCTGTCAAAATTCGCTCTGCTTCTGCTGCTCACCCCATGTAATAGGCACAAATATACTTATATGAGACATCGTCAAAACAATTCATGGTCATGCAAGGTTGCTTAATTTAGGTAATACTGAAGAAAGTATGAGGCTTCTTATTGACTACAAAATATAAAACCCTTTCGTCCCTGCTAAATTGTAGTCTGACCAGGGGCAACTATAACTCTCTATTGTACAAGTCATGAACCTTGTACTTATCACTTCTTCGCCTTTTTACTGATAAACTTGTCGATGGTGGGCGTCGTGGTCTTTTTCTTGTTCGCGGAACTCCCGGCAGCACTATCATCACCGTGTCCTGCCTGGTACGCTGACTTCATCCGCCCGATGTTGGTCTTGCTGATGGTGGCGTGGTTCACGATAGGGCGGGGGTAGTCGGTACCGATGATGCAGTTGGCACTCTGAAACAAAGAATCGGTTAAATCACGAAAAATGCATTTCAAATTGTGTGTAGTTTTTAACCTTTTGCACTGCCATGGGAGCCTCCCAAGGCTCGTAGATGTACTTGTCGGGGTATTTAGCGAGCTTGGGAAGGTATTTCCGGATGTAGTCTCCCGTTGGATCCGTCTTCTTGCCAAACGCGACTAGGAATATCAAAAGTGTTAGTTTAAACCTAAATGCATAATGTAGGAATGCAGTCTTACCACAGACTTGGAGAACAACCAAGTCTGTGAGTCTTACCCGGACTGTAAACCCTGAAGTACTGATGGAAGAATGCTGAGGCTGACAACCACATCCAGTTCCCGGCGTTCAGCGCCCAGTCCTGATCTAGAAGATACTCTTCAAAAACGAGCATGCCTAGAATCGGAATTATGTCAGAAACTATGCAATGCTATAAGAATTTATCTTCTACCTTCTTCCCATGAAATCCACAAGTCTCCCCTTGTCAGGAAGCACGCCACGGAATGCCTGGCCAGGTGGTGAATCCAGCCCTCCTTGCGCAGCTGAGTCATGATGGCGTCAATGTAGGGATACCCAGTGCGGCCCTCTTTCCAGGCTGCCAAGTATTCTGGGTTTGAGTCCCAGTGGATCTGCCGACAGACGGGGTTGCCTAGAACAAACTTTTAATTTACTGTCCTCAGAAGGCAGTTCTTAATGTACCTTTCATCTGGCTGAAGTTTGGCGTCCCCGCTGCTGCCGTGTAGAAGAACTCCCTCCAGTAGAGCTGTCCCTTGAGCGACACTGGAGGCTGGGAGCTCTTTGCCTTGCTCGTGATATCGTGCAGTCGCCAGTAGAAGTCGCGGCAAGAGACGCAGCCAAACTTCAGATACGGACTCTGAAATAATGAAATTAAGAACGGGGACTTTTGTATTTTAACAAATCTTACAAGAACCGTTGTCGATGGCTCCAGACTGTTGGGAGACGTGTTTGGCTTCTCAAACCCTCGCACCCACTTTGCATTCTCCGCGCAGATGAACCGCTCCAGCCTCTTCCGCCCTTCAACCTCCCCACCTGGGTAGAGACACTCCTCCAGCTCGCCCTCATCCACACCGAGCTCGTCCAACGTGGGCGGGTCGTAGGATTTGTCATTGAGATCGTTGTCGGTCAGCTTACAGGACTCTGGCAACTCGTCTGGAAATGAGACTGGCTTCGGCGGTGCGCCCAGAGACTCTGCCGTCCTGATGAACTTTTGGTAGGTGAGCGGCGTGTGTCCGAGGTTCTTCTCAATGACGGCGTCCGGTGAGTAGAGCGTGTGCGACACGCGCGTCTCCACGCGGACGCCCGCGGCGACGGCCAGCTGCGTCACAGCGGCATCGCGGGACAGGGCGTACGGCTCGGTGTCGTGTTCGAAGGTGAGCAGTTTGACGTTCCACTTGTTGAACAGATCCTTCCACACCTCGTCCGGCTTTCCCCTCACCACAAAAAGCCTGTTTCCCTTCGCCCTCAGCTGTCCATCAAGATCGTTTAGAGTCTGTTGCAGGAACCGCCACCGGTTGCTCCCCGTCCTCGACTGGGACACGAACCAGGGGTCGAGCACGAACACGCAGCGGAGGTGGAGTCCGGTTCCTTCGTTGCAACCATCGATGGCCGCCAGTAGGGCGGGGTTGTCGTGCAGGCGGAGGCCCTTGCGGAACCAGTGAACGGACATCATACCGCGTACCGGTAGTTAACGGTGAGGCACCAAAATTTGAAGCGCCAATGTGATGAGAGGTTGCGTGAGTCTATTTTGAAACGGGTTCCGCAAAAGCTGAGAGAGAAAGCGGAGAAGAAAACTCAGCGATCTGTTTCAGTCAGCTGACCCAGCTTGTGAGCCTTGTGTCAAAACAAAGGAAATCAAGAAACCTCTTCTCCCCAAAGCACCGACTCCCAGCTCCTCTTCCTCGTGCCACGCCCCTTCTTCCCATCATGCCCCTCCCATCCCCATCTCCAGTGTCGCCGCTTAACGCGCTTCTCTCCAGCTCCCCTCCAGACCCTCTTGCCACGCCCACAAACACAAAGGGCGTCGTCATAGCCGATGAGAGCACAATGGCAGCCACGCCCACACCACTGGATGCCACCACCATTACTATTGTGCCAAACACGCCCACAAACTCACCGCCAAATGCATCAGCAGCAGCAGTTTCCTCTCACACAGCCACGCCCACGACGAGTAGCACGGCTGGAGCCTCGTCAGCTACGAGGTAAGAGCTACAAGCTTGGGGGGTTCCATGGAGGAGACTGCACTGTAATGGTTACCTTTTTCAGCTTCTTCCGTCGTTGGACGAATCCTTCATCCTCCAATGCTGCTGCTGCCCCGTCTTCCTCCACTTCCGATGCCACTCTGGGCATTGCTCCATCTTCAGTCGCGTCTTCCACAACCACACTGACGCCGGCCACGGCCAGTGCTGCCGCTGGGACTGGAGAGGACAGCAAGACCTCTGGAGACAATGTGCACCTCAAGATTGTGAGTCGGGAACTTTTAAGTGCTCTAAATCAGGAGCAGTACGATGGAATCGACCATTGAGATACAATAATACTTGGAATCGACTCAATCGAGAGTAATTAAAGTCGACTGAAAATTGACTTATGTCCTATGAAGATCGGACTTGCATGTTTTATGGAATTATTCCCATAAATTCTTTACAAAATGACGTTCCTCCCTTTAATCACTGGGTCACTCTATGCTGACTTTTCATATTAAGAGGATCAATGTGTCACTTAATTCACAATATGATTTCAGTTTTAAAAGATTACTGGTAAAACATATCCTTAGTGCAAGAGTCAATATTGACAGCGCCAATCAAAGCGCAATTAATACGATATTTTCATTATTCAGCCCCTTGCTGCGCTCGAGATAAGGTAGAAGAAGAAGCACATTTGCCCAAAGCACCCAATCAAAGTAGAACAGCGTCGTCCCCTAAATGCTTAAAACTGCATTATATTTGCGCACGATCTCACTTCACTCTCCCTTCGTGTAATTTTGGGGATAAAACACGCGTAAACGTTAAAGATAAGAGCAAAACTCACCTGAATCGAACATGCAGTGTGTTCAACAGTCTCATTAGTTCTGTAACCATGAAGAAGTTTATGCAACGCTGCTTTCACTCCCAGATTTCGGAGACGTCCATTGAGATGGAGGGCGATGCTGGTCAGGATGGGGTCAAGACTGCGATGCTGGGTGGTGAGGGACGGCAGGAGGATGTCAGGTCGAGAGGATCAGAGGAGAACGGGTAAGGTTATTATTGCAGGGAACATTGAACCAATTTCCTAATATGATTAGGCAGTGAAAACCTCTATTCTTGATCTTGAGTCAAGTGAAGTCAAGTATGAATGGTCAAGGAAACCTAGAGTTTTTACCCCAAAAACTCTAGGTTTCCTTGGAATGGTCAAGGGATTCTTGAATCTCTTGGAATGGGTTACAGTAGTGGTACTAGTGGGTCACAATCAATATTTGATCATATTGACGTATTTTTTTATAAATTTATGGTCACTATGGTGACAATTAATGGAACCTTAAAAGGCATCACTGTGATATGCTCTTTTGCAATACTATAGTGTAATGCAAACTGATTGTAGTATTCCTTGACAATGAACTTTAAATATATTTCTTCTCCTTCTCTCCAGTTCCTCCTCATCCGGATCCAAAGCCCCCGGCGCTCTCCCCAAACCCCCTGGTGGCCCCGGTCGCCGTAACAAGGAAGCCCGTGCTCGCCTCGGCCAGGCGCAGCTACCTCGACGCCCCTGTCAGACGCACTCCTTCCATACGGACGCCGCTGAAGTTGCTCACATGGAAAAAGGGCTGCTCAAGCTGCTTGATGACTTTAATTCGGGAAGATTGAGAGCTTTTGGTGAGTCTAAAACTACATCAATTTCTTACGAAATTAAGTAAAATAAAACAATGTTCAGCTTTTATTATTCAGAAATAAAACAGTGTAAACCACACACGCCACGGTTATACTAATGATTTAACCGACATTAATGTAGGATGAATTTGTTGCATCTACTTAAATGTTCCATACGTTCCGAAGAAAACAATTAATGGTAGCGTGTGAACCGATATTTAGTTGAAATCCAAGTCAACTTTGTCTGTGAATCCGATATTTAATCAAAATTTGAATTCGTCAGCAGGGAAGTTTCGACTCCGTAATTATTTATTTAAATTATTTAAATCCTTCCTGTTGATTTGTTTCATTCCTATGCTTACTTTAGTATGGAAAATGTAAATTAATCCAATAAAATATTTAATTATAATTTTGGCAAATCTTGCATCCACTTGAATATTGAATCGACATTTTTGGAGACGAAATGATCAGAAATACTTGCTCGTACGCATAACTTTACTATTTTCCAGGTCAAGGCTGTTCGATGGAGATGATGGAACACATCCGCGATCAGCAGGAGTCCCTGGCCAAGCTCCACTTTGAGCTGGGCGCCTTCCGCCAGATGGACAACGTGACGGCGCCGCTGAGTGAGGAGGGGCTCAGGTCGGGGCAGGACTCGATGAACATGCTCATGCAGAGACTGGAAGTACTCTCAGGTGCGGTTTAGTCTTAAATTGAAATATTTCCCCCTTTTTATGATCAAATATTGTAGTGCAACACCATAAATGTAATTCATAATATACTGTATCTCATGTTAATGGTCTTACACAGGAGCAATCGGTCAACTCAACCCCGCCGCCTCGTCCACCACCCCAAACACAGCCACAGCCGCAGACTCCCTCTCAGAAGAGCGCAAATCCAATACGACAGAGAGCTCCACCAGTCAGAGCACGCCAAAACCGCAGCCGACAGTGTCGTCTGTAGTAACGACAGAGGCTGAGATCGCGCCGACGAAGCAAGCTGAGATGTCTGTTAGATGACAGGATAATGAGAGCAAGCGGCGGCCGCTAGTCAGGCAGAAGAAGAGCGTCGCCGAGTAAATGATCTGAACAGGGACACAAAGATGCATGTTTGATATTATTGTTGCTTTATTTTTGTAGTGACGTTGTTGTTGGTATACTTTTACTGTAGAATATAATGCAAAAATTGATATTTAAAAATGCCAATTATTGTATTTGTTTTGGGAGGCTCGATTATATTAATTATTGTATATACTTAACACCTTGCACAATGCTCCTGATTATGAGTCGAGACATTATGTAGTACCTCAACGCTCCACAGGAGCAGGCAATAGGTAAATAATCGTGGTTCGGTACTTTTATTTCGAGATTCAATATCAACTGATCCAAGTAGATGTCGTGTAGTGAGGATAATCAGTCCTAACCCCTCCTCCATCCGCCCCCGCCACCCCCTCCACCCCAACCTTTGTGACCTCCACCCCACCCTTTGTGACCACCTCCCCAGCCTTTGTGAACA
>LR137697.1:0-17034 GCA_900659605.1 Tisbe holothuriae | reverse complement strand
ATTTGGCTGAAACTTGGGATATGCCTGAACGTTGCTACGAGGATCACTTTTGTACTTCATAAGAAAATCGATATCTCAATCCCTTAACCAGTTACAGAGGTCTCTAATCGAGGCCGGATATACAAAATACGTTGGAGGTCAAAATCGGGATTTTTTGAGCTGGAGTGCTGAAAATTAGTATAATGGTAAACGTTGACATTGGCTTTCATATTATGTAAAAAAAAATTAACCTGAGTCCTATATTACCCAACTTATATGCTGTATACATATGAGGACAAAATCGTGATTTGTTTAGCTAGGGTGCTGAAAATTAGTAAACGTTAGTAAACGTTGGCATTGCCTTTTCGAAAATTAGTTAGTAAAATGTTATTTACTTGTTTGACTTTCTGTGTGAAGCCTTAATAGGTTGGTTTATATTCTCCTTTTTACACTTTTGAAATACTTCTCTTTTCTTGTGTTTTGTTTTATACTTATCAAATAGAGCAAAAAATCGGGCTCAGGTTTAAACGGAGTTTGTTCCATCTGCTTCACAAATAGGTTGTCCTATTGCTTCATTATATATAACCTTCATATAAGATCAAATGCGGGCCTTGTATGCACCATCGTTAGTAATGGTGACTCATGAACATTGTCTATATGACTATTCAAAGGACTGTTTAGTTGTGGAGAAAGGCTTGAGACTGCCATGAACACTGGCTCTTTGCTGCCTCAAAGTATGGCTAAGAATAAATGTTTTGTATATGTATACAGAGATCAAAAAGTCAGAACACAAATGCTCATAGTATGCATTAAATATACTTGTATATTTTAGTACAAGACTGTATTACATACAGTATAATTTACTGAAGTTAAAATAGCGTGTGGGGGACCAGTGCTGCAACATAAATATGTTCTATTTTGGACCCAATGTAATGTTATGCACTCTATTTAGCTGGTTTAGCGAAGAAATTAGCAAAAAAATATAAAAATATGGGTAAAGTACATCTATGGCTAAAGCACACTAACTCAAAAGGCTTAATTTTGCTTCAAAGGATTAGACTCTAGAGAAAGGCATTGCAAATGTACTAGCAATTGTAGAAGCAAAGGGAGATGAAAGAAGATCTCACTTATGGATGATTCTTTTTGTTGTCATGCTTGGCGTTCTTGGCCTGGTCTCCTGCAACTTTATGTTCCGCAGATATGAAGGTGAATCATATGAACGAGAAATCCTGGAGTGGTGTTACCCAAGCGTCCTATAACGCTTGGTGTTACCCAGATCTGAACCGTGTCCACTTTTTGCCAAACAGCCGCCGCATTAACCAATCACAATCCACAACAACCTGAAGAATCAGTGCTCCGTGTGAATGGGTTGTTTAATTTGTGGAAAGGTACGTATCATAACAACAACAGAAAGAATGCTCCAGTCATGCTTGGGTATGGGTATATGTTACTAACTGTCATTATCAGTCCTGTTCTTTTTTGCATTAATGAACTGTTCCGGGGTGTTTTGCTGGGACATATTAGCACTTGGGCCACAAATCTTTACAATAGCAATGACATCTTCAACCATTTGCGGGACCAAAGGCCAACCAACATCAATGGAGCTTCCTACAGCATGGAGTGGAGTTTGGCATTTGCCACCTTCACCAGTGTGACTATAATAACTTTGGACCATCGGGAACTAGGCAGTTAACAGATGTCATCTGTTACCTCTCTAGTATGAGGTATTATTCCCTTATGTTTAAAATCCTCATCCCTGTCCTCTGCACCTTAACCATCTTGCTGTGTTTCAATATCATTTACCAGTTCAGTGTACTTTATATTCCCTACTTAAGGCACAAGTATCTGGCAAGTGTATTGTACAAAGACAGTAGGGGAATGCCTAATGAGCAGATGATTCAGTTCATGTGCAAATATCAGGTAGATAAAGTAAATTGAAATGCACTGTTAATACATGTAGAGTTATTATACAATATCTGCACATTTAAAGTCACATAGCATGCATAGGTCAAATTTGCAGGATTTAATTCCTCATCAACTGCCATTGATTACAAGGACACATAAGGAAGGCAATGAACAATAATGCTATGAACCTTCCTTATGTGAACAATGAGAGTAGATTTATTAATAAATTCTTAAGCTGTGTACAGTATATGAATCTCTTTTTGACCACTGTGACATTTAGCATTAACTAAGGGTATAGAGGAAGGGTATCAACCATATTTCGGCACTTTGTGGCCTCAGTGCCCAGTTTTGACATCCAACATGCATATACTGTATGTGTGTATATATGTGGGGACATGGGCAACTATATTTCGGCTAATACTCATTATAGATGAAAAATATTAACCAACCAATAACCTAAATTAGAGCTCCATCTGTAAACCCAACGAGAATTTAGCTCCCAACATATTGTGTATATACGGCTCCGATTAGCGACCCCATAGCTCGTTAAGGAAGTGAGATATTAATTTTGTTATGAAGTACAAAAATGATCCTCATACCAACGTTCAGAGAAATCCCGAGTTTCAGCCCAATCGGACCACTGTGCCCCATTTTAGCTCTGAACGTATTCAGCATAAATCATACTCTATAACTCTGTCAATATTGCACTCAGAAGCAAAATTCTTACATAATCTGAAAGGCCTTCAAAACGTTTACCAATAACCTAAATTGGAGCTCCATCTCTCAACCCAACGAGAATCTAGACCTCAACGTATTTTGTATAATGGGCTCAGGACTACAGGGCTCGGTAGACCCAGAATGGTGCGAGATAGCAATTACTGTATGAAGTAACAAAATGATCCTTGTTGCAACGTTCAGGCAAATCCCAATTTTCAGCCAAATCGGACCACTGTGCTTCATTTTATGTCTGAACGTATTGCGTATACGTTGGACCCACACCCAACTTTCCCCGTACTTTACCTTTCTCCCTTGAACGTGCTTGTATTTACTTCTCATGGAATGCAATCATCAAACATCATTAGACCCATCAGCTAAAGGAGCGGTTAGAAGCATGGTTAGAATTGTGGCGGGAAATAGCCACTAAATACGGTTAAGAGCTGTGGTGCTATTAATACATCTAGTTTAGTAGATGTGATATAGGTCTGGTTAACATAAATAAAGTTTTGTATGTTAATATTTAATAAAGTTTTTCTTTGGATATGGTGTTGCAACTGCATTTCAGAGATTAAAGGCTAGGTGATCAACATGAGACCACAGAAAATATGGATGATATTTGAAACAAGGAAAGTTTGGCATATTTTCTTAGTTTCTTAAATTTTGTTACATGAAGTGGATCAAATTATTACGTGCTAACCTTATATTCTTTACAAAGACAAAAGTACAACCTTTTACATATTTTGTACTTGTAAAAAATCGTCACTTTTTTAATGCTAACATATTTACTACTGGGAACTAAATCCCAAGATTTGGCACATTTTTTTTTACTAATTCTTATGGAAAAATCCTCCAAAAAAACCAACGTAGCATTTATGGTATGTCTTAAAGTTTCCACATAAAAGAATATATATTCACAGGTACTCGATATTTTCTGAGTACCCAAACTGCCAAACATTCTCATGAACTATATATTTTTCCCTTATTGCATCTTAACAGTGGGCTAAATGTAGAAAAACACTTCAATTAGCCTTCAACTTATTCTTCAGTCCAGATTTGTAGCATTGGCTATAGTGCGGAAAAATAGCAAATTTTGTTAATATTTTCCAAGTAACCAAAAGTGGCAAACATTCTCATGAACCTCAATTATTCTTTAATGTGTAAAAATGGGCTTAATGTAGAAAAGCACTTCAATTAGGACTGATTAGTAAAGTGACTTACTGAGAAAATAGTGATTTTGGTCTATTTGACCTATTTGACCTATTAATAAGTCCTCAATATTTTCCGAGTGCCCAAAACGGACAAATATGCTCTTGAACTTCCATTAATCTGTAATTCGACCAAAATGGGATAAATATACGGAAAGGCACTTCAATCACTCGTTTACTTCTCCCTAAGCCAAGATTAGCACCATACCCAAAAGTTTCCATCTTGTAATACAGGGTGATCAAATAAGAGTGTGTCAAAAGTAAATAAGAATAACTCCTCAGTGGCTCACTTGAGAAAAAAGTTGCTGAAGCAAAAAAGTTTATGACACTAATGCCAATTTTGTACAACCAATCAGATATTGTTTATCATAATTTACACAAAAGTTATGAAAATAATAGAGGGACAGTGATCAAATTCAACTTTCCTTCAAATGTGGCCTCATTTGAAAGAAATTTAAAGCATCAAATTGCAAAATGAATTTATTCACCCAAATGTAATTATGTTCAATGGTTAACTACTGTAGGACAGAGCATTAAACAATAAAATCAATCATATCTAGAGCATATGAAAGTGATGCAAGCATTAGGAAGCATGTTTGCAAATTAGTTGGACAGAAATTGACCCCAGCCTAAAAGAAAATAACAAAATGAGGCATCCTTGCATTCTTCTCTATAGCAATGTATATAAACATTTTCTATAAAACTAACAGTTTCTCCTAAAAAGGCATTAATTTTCCAACGGTTTTTGTTTCAAAAGGATTTTTATAAAATACCTCAGGTGTTTTTGACACACTCTTATTTGATCACCCTGTATAATGACCACATTTATGGGAAGGTTAAGAGTGTTGGCTTTGCTTGCATCTTGTTAAAAATCATTGTCTACACTATTCTGGCGGCAAAATTGCTGTCCACACTAGTCCATGGCAGTGACATTTCAAGACAAACATTTCGAGATTAATTTTTTCTAAATGCAATTTCGGCGTTGTTCCTGTCCGCGTTGTTCTAGCCACTCATTGAGAGCTTGCATGCGCATACTAACCCAAGGCCCAAAAGTAACTTTATTTAGCTAATATACATGACACTTCAGCAATTCCTTGGCAATAGAAAATTGCACTGCTGCATAATTAGATCTTTTGGCCCTCATCGCGCAGGGTTGCTCTGCTCAGAGCAGATTCAAAATGAAAATATGTACTTTTAATTTCCTTTCCAATGGTACTAATTATATCCATGTACGACCAATAGTACGGAAGCGCCAGTACTGTAGATGCGGACTTCAGGGGAAAATGTAAACTTAAGGGATGTCTACCGAAATATCTTAAGTGCGCATCATCAGTAATATATAATACAAGATTTACAACGCAGTCTTTCATGTTGGGTTCACGACGCATGCCTTAAGGAAATCTATATTCGGCGGGTATGTATCATATTGTCTATAAAGTAGCATTTACTACAGTGTAGCTCAGAGCCTCAGACATACGTCATGCAAACTAGATGAACAATTTTTGCCGATCTAATGGGTGCATCATACCCCAGATATTTATTTACAGTGGTATTTTGCTATAAAATGTTAGCAAGTTGGAGTTTGGAAAAATGGTTACCGAGTCCAATGTGAGTACATACGGGCGGGGAAAAAATCTAAAATATTGTGACCTTGGCCATTTTTGGGGATCACTTGATCATGTAAAGCACGAAAATGTATTACCTTCGTACATTTTTATGTCCCCAATCAGTTAATTGTTGATGCAATATGCACATTTTAAATGGCCTGGCCATGCATGGCAAAAGCAGGGAAGTTGCAGTCCGTTGTTAAATCGTCCGGCTTGGACACTCGGTAATAATTTAATGTCTCACAGATTCATATCCTCAAACTGAAGCAAATAATTAACACTAGAACTAGATGCACTGCTGAAAAGCACCAAGAACGAATTACGGAAAGAATGTCAAACAATGCAAGTATGTAGTTAGCGCTGCCTCATGAGGCAAAGAAACTGCTTACTAAATTGCCTCTTAGTAGCAAGGTTTTTTTCTAATATATTACCAAAAAGTATCTACCTATCCCTTGGCATAACAAATGTTTCCACATATACATGTATATGTTATATATCAACCATAACATACTGTGCAGCAAAATAGAAGACCCAATTTAATCAGTATATAAAGTTATTTACCTAAGCTCTTTCCTTGTGTGTGTGTGTACGTGTGTGTGAAACCAGTTCCTGAACTTACTCCTCTCTTTCTTCTTCCGTTCGCTCTTCTCTCCTTGATCGACCGTTGCGCCATTCAATGAACGTCATCGGGTCTCCAAGGGAGAAACGTGGAATGGAAGAAATAGGAAGAAGGGGAGGAGACGCCCAAAAGAAGGAGAAACTTTCCAGGCGGACTTTTTCCCGCGAGATTATCGGAATGTGCGGCGGGTACAAAAGTAGAGTCCATGATCTGAATATTTCTGAGGAGATTTATTATGATGGTTTTGTCTTGTACTTGAATCAAAGTATGGCATCTATAGTTAGTATTTACTTGTGGTAATAAATAAACCAATAATTTTCAACTGTATCCTTTTCAAGCAATTTAAGCAATCTTTACTCTGCTTCATTTCACGCTCCTGGAGTAACTTAGATGAACTTTAGCAATTTTTACTCTCATTAGTTTCATGTATAAACAGGAACTGACAGTTGGCGCACAATTTTCGTAACTTTTTGAATATTCTTGGTGATTTAGTCAGGTTTGGGGAGGAGAAGTAAATAAAATATCTGGATTTATAACATAATAACAATGGCAAGACATATTTTTCTCTAACAAGATTTAGCTAGGCTTTTCTTTTCATCTTCACTGCTCCTAATGATTCATGTTCTACTTTGATAAAAATGGATTGAAAAAGTTCAACATGTACCTTTGATAGAGCGACTAACAAACGCATATGACCACTGCACTGCATATTTTTAAATACATTATTTCGGGTCTCGGACAGAGATTGCCTGTTGTTCCTCTACGTATAACAATTTGACGGTAAAAAATCTATTAGTGTTCGAGTATTGTGAATGTATATAAAGCTGGTTTAACTCCAATAGCACTAACTAGCTGTTTAATGCAATTAAATGGTTGCTTCGGTCAGTTTAGTTTTCTTCTTCTGATTTCTAACTTGAGCTGGGAGACTGAGATTCTTCTCTTGGAGAAGCACTGCCGCCGGGCTTCTGCCGAGCTATGGCCGGCAATGCCGTGGGCTTAATTGGGAGTGTAACAGTGGGAGACCCAGGCCGCGAAGAGGGCTTTGAGGGCAGTCCGGATGGTGGTGGTGGTGGAGGAGGAGAAGAATGAGGGGTAGAAGCAGCAGCGGCAGCAGCCGCGGCAGCTGCTGCCTGTAGTAGAGCCCCTGATGGGGGCATCTGCAGCCCCATAGATAACGGTGTTACTGTGGAGACCGGCGATACTGCCATAGTGTGAGGTGGCTGAACAGGCGGAGGAGGGGAAGCAGTTGTTCCAATGAGGGGGTTGAAGGACAACGGGGAGGGCGAGGATTGTGGCTGGGGCTGCCCGGAGGACTTTTGCATTGCCGCCGCAGCCGCCTGCACCTGACGGTAGTACATTTCGAGAGGGGACACACCCGAGGAAGCTGCAGCCATGAGGTTGTTAGCTCCAGATGAAGGAGCCACACTCGTGGGAGGAGGGGGCGGACAGCCCCCGTACGAGGGAACACTGCTCAGGCCAGCTAAGGCATATGGCGAGACTCCCCGGTAGAGACTTTGGAGTGCCGCGTAATTTCCAGTCTCTGCTAAAAGCTCAAGTCCTACAGACGTCGTTCTCTTCCATTTTGTTCTCCGATTCTGGTACCAAGTTTTTACCTGGGTATCTGGAAGAAAGGAGTCATGTTAATATTACGTAGAATTGGATGGTAGTGCAGTGATCTCATCTAAACTGAGTAAATTCGCCCAATGATCAAGTCAAAGAAGACTGAAGGCTAAGTACGTGGTACGTGCTTCGCGGAAGTGGAGATTAGAGTGTCCTGCCTGGACAAGTTTTCAGTAAGAAAACGTGGATTGTGTACAACGATCGGTGTCTTGCAAATATTACCTGTTAAATTTAGCTTCGCAGCAAGCTCCTGTCGATCTTGAACACTGAGATATTTCTGTCTGAAAGAGATTAAGAGAAAAATTTGTATTGAAGCAGAGTGAGGGTCTCATGTTACTTAAAATCATAAGAGTAAACCCGGTTAAAATACAGTATTGCAAATAATGGAATACTGGATACTGGATATTCCATGCTAGAGGCTGAGTCTTTCATACCGGCTTATATTACAGGTAATGTTGTTCTCCAGTCGTTCCCAAAAGGCTGCTACATGATAAGTCATACAAGAGATAGGCAATTTGTCCAAATGGTTGGCAAGCATGTCCTCTTGGTCTTACCATTGCGGTAGTGTTAGATAAACTCGTCTTCTCAACAGTGGGGAACTATAGTTACTATACAATAAACCACAAGAGAGTCGGAGAAAAAATTATATGTGGATCAAGGTATATAGAGTAAGAAAGGTAGCGCGCACGGCGCGCGGCGTTTAGCACTAGCCGCTTGAAGCTGCGGGCCAGCCTCTATAAGCGACAGGCAGGCCAGGCAGAACTCAGACTCAGAGGAGCTAAAGCAGCTCAGTTGAGTCCTTTTCCTCTTGCTCTGATTGGCTGTTATGTCGCTTATAGGTGATGCCGTCACCCCAGTGCAACAGCTGAATTTTCCGCGGAATTGAGATGGATTTGTACTGCGACCCCTTGATGTGGATGCAATAAGTGAAAGCCATTTTCCCCTGATTATAATAAAGTGGCTCAATCAGATTTTTCTTCCCTAATTTTTAGATACTCGTGTTTCTTGTCTGTACTGCTACAATCAAATGCTCACTTTACCTTTCAAAGCTTTTTTCCAGAGTTTGAAGCTGGAAGTCCGTAAATGCAGTTCTCGCTTTTCTCTGCTTTGGCTTCAGCGAAGAATTTCCATCTTGTTCGGACACGGGTTCATCTACAAAATATATTCAAATATTAAGTAAGTAAAGACTAGCACTTTTAAGTGGTCCATTCTCCTGCCCAAAGAGTAACATAAACAAATAACAAAGCACTTACAGATACGTGTAGTATCAGAAGCACTCCTCCGTTGCTGGCCTAATAATGCTAATTTCTTTTTTAATGTTAGTTGTTGTGAATTTTTCTACCTCCTTCTCCGCCGTCTCTTCCTGAGCCCGACTCAGTCTCGCTCATTTCATCGCCACTCATGTCGTTGCCGACATTGGCACCCGCGTGATGAGGATGTTGTTGTTGATGATGGTGATGGGCGAGGAGGCCGTGAAGGGGGTGTGGGGAGGAGGAGGAGGAAGAGGAAGAGGCGGCCGCCGCCGCCGCCGCTGCTGCATGGTGCTGCTGCTGTTGCAGAGCAAAGGCGGTGTGCTGGTGCTCCAAAAGAAAATCTGACATGGAACCTGGAAACCTAGCGGCAGCGGCCGCCGCTGCGGCCGCCATTGCTGCCGCCCCGAGTCTTGCCCTGAGATCCTGTGTTGGTTGCGACTGATTGGCCAATATATCAGTGATCATGAATCCTGATGTGGCCTTAGCCGATGTCGTCGTGGTGGACGGAGCCTCGGTAATGCTGGTCTCTGCCGCCGTCCTCTCCTCCTCCTCTTCGTCCTCCACCTCCTCGTGCTCCATGTGGGGAGCTGAGCCGATATCCATTCTGTGTGAGGTAGACGAAGAGTTGTTTTCCTGTTTACCGCGGGGACCTGTCAAACTGGCTCCAACAACCATTGCTTGGAAAGACACACTTGTGTTAGACTCTTCTTCCCCGGGACCAGGGCTTACATACGTCCACCACAGGGTCAAGTACGTGGCACCCAGCTCACTTAAATGAATCAAGAAAGCAGACAGCGTTACTGAATGTACTCGATGTTCTCACATGCGACAGGTGACGACTGAAATCCAAGCACGAAACCACCGAGAAAGAGGAGCTCTCCGATAGCTCATTTCACGCACTAGATCACTAAGCAGGCGCTCTTCCTTTTTTCTGTCTGTCTCTGCGCGCTCTCTCCCTAGCTCCCCTGTTGCCAGTGCACTTCACGACTCTCTCTCTGTCTCTCTCTTTCTCTCCCCGTCAATGGCGATGGCCGATTCCTTCATCCTCTCGTCGGCCGACCGAACGGCCGACCGAGAAAGAAGCACGAGGGCGGGGACATGCTCAAAAGCATCCGTCAGTGGAGCTGCGAAAAACGCTTCAAGAAATCTAAATTCGGCAAGTAACGGAAAAGGGTTTGCTCGGAGGGCAGGTCAGGCCACGATTTTTGGAGGAGAAGGACCTGCAATCTCTCCAGCTTAATAAGAACCTAATTATAGGCGGCAGTCACGTGCAATGTTGCACAATTTGTAACCAAATTGTTTTGAACATATTAAAACGTCAACGAATGACATTACACCTAGCTATAGGCCATGGGGATTGGGATTATTATATCAATCTGGACTGGATTGGGTAGCAAGACAAATAAATGAGAAGTATGTTAATAGAGCATGCTCTGGAGTCACTAAATTGGGCCCCTCTCAAGTCTTTATCTACAATGTACTGTAGAACAAGTTTTATATATTTCTATGTGGTAGAGGACGATGACACTTTAAAGAGAAGTAACGAAAAGTTAAGACGGAAAGAAGAAAATCAAGCTCTAAGCCGGATCATCATTCAGAAAAGGCGCTTTTCTTTTTCTCTCCCTCTCTCCCATTTTGGGCCATGTTCATAATATGCTAACTGTATTACAGAAGCTAGATATACACATACTCAACTGAAATGTCAGATTACCCTAATCTTTAAAAGGGAGGGAGAAAATCTCATTTCCCCCTCTCTCTCCTGCCTGGCAATGAATACAACAACGACAACGGTGACGCTGATCAGATTAGAAAACTCATTGAAAAGAGGAGAGAGAATGCTCTCTTCCAAACGACTCTCTTCTTTCATTCTTTCATTCATTGCATTGTTCCTCTCCATTACATCATTAGAGTGCCAATGGGCTTGACCAAGCTGGGAGGGAGAGGAAAGAAGCCCACCAGGTGATAAGATTAATAATAATTATTATTATTATTACACGAACGTCCACCAAGTAGTTCAGACCAAAAAGACCGATGGAGGAGCCGGTTTGGCCCTTCATTGTCGTCGCCGTCTAGATCAAGTCGAGAAACTGCGCTCCAGTCATTAGCGCTGGAGATGCATTAACACGTTTATGACATTCATGATTGGCTTCGTTTAATCTCATCTTCACCTCCTAATACAGCTGCACTCATGGCCCTGTTTTGTCGATGGAGGAAAAGTGGAGCTATTCATTTATGGCCCTATAGTATAGTGCTAGTGAGCTGTGTCTTCCATTACAATTTATTTGCTCTGCCACCTGAACGAACACGTAAGCGCACGCGCACATAATTAATTGGACTCATCATGAACAACGTTTGTTATATCGTGGTTTTACAATGAGAGAGAGAGAGGAGAGAGAGAGAGAGAGACTGAGAGAGAAGAGAGAGGAGAGAGAGCATATAATAATAATTTGATGATGATAGTGGTGGCAGGCAAAAGAGGATTACGGCTACTAAGCAACACTGGCCGTAGGAGAGACAAGCAGCAGCAATATGCATGTTGGCTAACATGGCTTTTGTGACTGTTCAGCAGGCTGGCCAAACAAGCATGACTCCTCCTGAGAGCGAGCGAGCGATTCTGTGACTCTATGGCAGATAGATATGGAACCAACAATGGACAGACGAGGAAGGCTCGATTGCAGATAGATAAAAGAGAGGGAAAAGAACAACAATAGGAGAAATAAGAAGGAGAGGGGATCTATATTGTCATCATTGTAAGAGAGAATATAGATCAGGGGATAGGGGGTCTCTGGTGGCTCATTGCCAAGGCGCCGGCCTGCGACAGTGATGGTCGTAGGTTCGAATCCCCCCTGCGCCGCATCACTGTCTGGCCTGTCTGGCCTGTCTGGATGGACGGTTTTTACATAATGACTGGATGGTCAGAACACTCACACACGCACTACGCGAATACACTCACACACGTGAACATAAGCTTTGGCACTCAATCCACAGATGGCGCTCTGCTCAAAAATAAAGACACTCAGCTCAGGACGAGAAGAATAACAAAGACATCTCAGCGCTTGGTGCGAAAATTCGAACAACATCACAACGCGTTAACGTGCAACTCATATAATGGGCTACAAAACTAATCAAAGTACTATATATAATCGTTAATATAAATGCCTCTGGGAAGGAGTTCCTCCACCTCTTGGGGGTGAAAGGGGGACACTGTCCATAATAGAGGATAATCCATAAGGCAGAGCTGGTGGATGAACCCGAAAGGGTAGTACTCTGGAATAAACCGAAAGCTGCGAACTAACAGTAGCAGCAATTAGGCCAGAGGCAATCCAGTGCTAAGTAAAAAAAAGATCAAGGGATCTCTCAAGCTCGGACGGGCAGACTGCAAGGCTTTAATCGTAGGCAACTATGTAAAATGAAACTTGGAGGTATCATTAAAAACGTTTTGCAACTAGCTTTGCCGAATCTGAACGAAAGTACTGGACTGAAGGAACAGTTCCATTTATAGTTTTTTTGTAACAGAATAAAATTCTGAAAAGACTGCCGTAGCTTGCTAAGGCTGCGTCTACATTAGCATAAAAACGAAGAATATATTCGGAAGATCTTCTTCAAACAGTAGTGAAAAAAGGGAGAAAATATTCCTCCCTTTTTTGATCAGCCCACTCAGCCCTGCTGCGTAGGTAGAGAATATAATCCGAATATTTTCTTTTTTTTCTTCCGGTGTAGACGCACCCTAAGTTGTCGGTATTAATAAACAATTAATAAACAATTGGATTGCGTATTAATTTAGGCTGCTAAACACCAAAGACATTTTTACATCCACATTTTTGATTAACTTTAACCCTCAAATAAAGTTCGTCGTTTTCACTACTAAGGCTTTGTTATACATTTGAATAGAAATACTCCTGAGAAAGGAAAAGAAAAAGTCACCAATATTAAGTGGCCTCTTTTAGAACATATCTTAATAATGTTATTACCACAAACTTGATTTTTTTTGTCATGTTACACCGTGGCAGTAGATGCGCAACTCAACTTTCGTATAACATTTTGAATGCAAAACAGTATCCAGATACGAATATTTTGGGTTCAGCTCCTGGTAATTTTTCCAGATACCTAACTAACGCCCATGCACTCTGCTAGATATTCTTATTGTTATTCCTTTGAAAATTGAAGGATCATCCTCATTATGGGATCGACAATGGCCTGTCTTCATTTTCTCCCAAATGAATGGAAGGAGAAAGATGATTGAGAGATCTTTTCACACTATCTGGAAGAATTATACAAGACTGTGAGCCTGCCAACCAGGGGGTAAATATGGGAGGACTAGAGTTGGGTGACGGCGCGGAAGTACGTTCTAAAGAAAAGTTCAATAGGGCTTATGTAAGTTAAATGCCTTTTCTAATGGGAATTCTTATGTTTAATACTTCAACTATATTGCTGCAATTTAAGAAAGCTTAGAGCATACGTAGATAAAGTATTCCCAGTATTAGTCGTTGCCAATCAAATTACAAACGTAGAAAGTATCGTGCTCTCAATTTGCTTTATAAACATCCTCGCGAATAGTGTGGAAACTATAAAATTAATTTGAACGGATTTTTGCAAAGAGTTTGATATTATTACCGACATGGCGTCATACTCATGGTTGAAAATTGGATTTTACCAAATTTGAGACCTTCTGGTTGACAATTAGGGGAAGAGCCTCTATTAATAAATAACGTATATTTATCTCCAATAGCGAGAAGAAATCAGAGCGCATCCTCCTTGAAGCTGCACGTGCCCAGCGCAATGCGGCGCGCGCTCTACAGTGGAAAGAATCAGACCAGACTGTAAGCCTCCCTTATGTAGTTATCGCTGCAGTTGCCTTTGGTCGGGAGAAGTTAGCTAGGTAATTGTCGTATTGAAGTGCTTTAAACGAGATATCGCGACGACAGTGGTACGAAGTCCCTTCGCCGTAGACTAATTCTCCCCCTCCTCTCGTTACCGCTTCAGTGACTATACTAATATTTCTCCACAAGCATTCATGTACATTGTTGCCTTTTTCAACACACGACGTTACTCGTACTTGTTGTTATCATAAATTGGTTCGATCCGGTTTCCACTGAAGTAGTACGAATCTTATAATTCCTCATGTTCCTTGATTCCTCATCTTCCTCTAAAGTGGTTTAATTGTTTCTTGGTTGCTTCCCTTTCCTCAATGATCTCTTGTTGGATCACCGTCGTTATATTATACTCTATAGCTTCTTCACTTAGTTTAACGTTAACTGCATGGACGATTTCCGGTGGTAGAGAGAGACAACGACGACGAAGACGAGTAAGCTTAATCTTATCAGCGTGAGAGCCAAAAACCAGAGCGGACAAAAGAAAAGAGAGAGAGAGAGAATGAAAAGGAATAATAATAATGCTTTGAAATGGGGAATTATATGCACTGACCAGTTTTGTTTAGTGAGTTAATTTGATAACAAGCTGCTCGGAATAGGGCAATAAATGCCTTAATGATTCTGTAATACACCGGTAAATGCTGCTATATATTCCATAAATTATTTCTGCAACCCATCGTGTCATGACTCGAAGTTATGTTTAGTCGGGCCGGTATTACAGTAGTTAAGCGCCGTTCGTTAACCTGATATTCTTAAGGTCTTAACCTAGGAAATGGCTAATGACATTAAACGTGGGAACAAATAAATGGAATCGCTGGCGCACTCCTCACAGACAGAGGAGAAAGAAGAAAGAGAAGACTACTGTTGACCTGAGTTTTTTTCCTTCTTTTAAGCCGCTCGGAACACAATCTTCTGGAAAACAGTGCAGCCTGTCCACGAAAAATGAAGATGAAGGAAAACCTGATTTCAACCATATTTTCAGTGGCTAATAAGGGGAAAGTTTAACATTGAAGAAATGTCACTTTTCATTGTTTGGATGTAAATTTGGATATACATGTATATAAAAATTTGCCAGCTGTAGTTAATATGCTTGGACGTCATGAGCCAATAAATTAAGTACATTTGCATATTTGTGAGGCATTCCCTGCCGAACAAGGTCCTACAGGGTGAGCATTTTATTTGTCCCAAAAGTAGATGCCTATATCTCCTTCCTGGTGCATCTTAGAAAAGTTGTTATGAAGTCAAAAAATCAATTTCAGCTTGACAATATTCTGAAAAACTTGTTAAACATAATATAAGTGACAGCAGTGATAAGAGTGAAAGGAGCAAACATTTCTTGCATGTTTTCTGCTTTTAGAAAAATGGGCAACATTTGAGCTTGATTGGATTGATGAAATTTGCTTTTATCTCTTAAATGCAAATTAAGTTTCTAAATAACAATGCATGTACATCATTTACACAGAGTATACTAGCCTATGAGAGCATAAATATATCAGGAAAAGGGGTTAAGTAGACTTAAACAGTTTTGATTTATCATAAATAAGCTCAAATAAGTCAAAATGTGAAGAAATGTAAAAATGAGAGGAAATGGTTATTTGACCATATCTTTCAATAAAACTGATTTTTACAGGTTTTAACAATGTTAGCAAAATATTATCAGACTGAAATTAATTTTTTGACTTCATAACAACTTTTCTAAGATGCACCAGGAAAGAGATATAGGCACCTACTTATGGGACAAATAAAATGCTCACCTTGTAGTATAGTGTCAATATGGAATTTCCTAAATTTACTCCAGGGACGACGTCCACCACTTAGTCCGAATTTAAGTACACATTTAGTCCGAACAGGCAAGTAGGGCACTAGTCCGAACTAGGGATGACATTAGTGCGAACTGTACAGTACATTGTTGCATTTAAGTGCATTTAAGTAAGTCACTAGTCTGAATGAAGGGTATGCACTAGTCTACATTATGTTGGCATGCATTAGTCCGACACTAGGGTATGCAAACGTCCAACAGTATGGTATGCATAAGTCTGGCAAAATGGTAAACAATATAATATACTCAATGCCAAATAGTACAGAAAAAGCTAAAATACCCTATAATGCAGCCTTAATTAGGGATATGCAATATGTAAAATACTAACCAAAGTTAGTTTATCCCTAATTTTACATAAAAATATATGCAGCGGCTGTACTGCAAAATAGATAAAAATGTATATACATCAATAATTATGCAATTATGGATACATGAGGCAAACTCTGATATATTTTACCACACAATTCACGTAAAAATATACTTAAAATGCACTTTCAAGTCAACGATAGCTACCCATAGTATACTGATAACTGATGGCTGTATACCATACCATACAGAATTGGTCCAGTAAACACCCCTAGGACAGATTCCGACTAAAGAACACCCTCAGAACATATTCGGGCTAATGGTATACTACTGTGTTCGGTATAGTGAACACCTCCAGGTCAGATTCGGACTAAAGAAACACTACTGTGTTTGGACTAATGCATACTAGGAAAAATTCGGACTAAAAGTGTACTTCAGTCGGACTAAATGTGTTCCCTCTCCAGGGACATGTGGGTGTACGTAAGATGCTTGAGATAAATTGAGCCATTACATTGAGCCAGGTGTTGAAGTAGGAGTTACAACACTCCAAGATTCGTCGCAAAACAATGCGACAGTCGCACTATTGTCGCATTGCGACTTTAATGCGATTGTCGCAATACGGACAATAGTGCGGTATTAAGGGCGAAATCGCAACAACAAGGATTTTTCATGGCAGGGGTAGATCGGGCAACGACAAGTTGGTCATGAACATAGTACTGGTGTTCATGACCAGCTCAACCTGGATTCTTAATCCGGCACACTCCTACATATGTACATGGTCAGGAAAATCCTTTTTGCCACATTGCTCATTACCTTAAAGTCGCGCTATAGTCGCACTATTATTGCAATGCAACATTAGCTGCAACCAATCTCGGCGGGAGCTTACGAAGTTGCTGTATCTAGGCACTTTTGATTAGTAACATAAAGTAACAAGTTACATCTTTTTAAAAAAAGTAACAGTAACTGGACCTGTAACGACCTGGTCAAACTTTCCAGGCACTGCAAGTAACAAGAAACCACAGTGAAATTAGCTTTCTAAGTGGAAATCTATTGGAATCTAGGTGGATAAAACACAGGTTTGCTCACAGAATAGAACAAGCGGCGGCGCCGTCTGCTCTTATTTTTTCGTGCTA
>LR137691.1:1279-25723 GCA_900659605.1 Tisbe holothuriae | reverse complement strand
GTTCTGCGGAACAATGGCTGAACTTTAGAAAAATTCTCCCAAGTTTGGCTGAATCCATAGCATGGGAAGCATCTGAAAATGGCTGAAAGAAAAATTCAGCTGCCTCCGCGGAATTTTTTGAAGGTGCTTGAACTTGCCCTTAATCAACAAAAATTCAGGCGATATTTTCCGCTGGGTACATCTGATAATGACCTATCATTACCAAGTTAATTATTTTTTATAGGTGTCTGCCTGGACTACAAGCAAGTCGCTTGCTAACCAAAATGTAAGTTTGTATGATTTCCATCAAATGTGTTTTCTTCTGATATTTCCATATTTCCAGACCTACTGAATGTTGGAGGATGACAAAAAGTAATTATCAAATGCATTTGACTGTCTGTGAGCTGTATCAGCTTTGATTTAATTATTATAATGGACCTAACTATGGACGTCGCGAGAGAGCAGATGAAAAAACAGAAGGTGTGTTTTAGTTTCAGAGCTTCCATGTCACAATACAAAATACCCTTCAAATGAGCCAGAGCAATACCTGACACTTGAACTCTTAGGTAGCCTATTTTAGTCTGGAGAAAGTGCCAAAGTTATTTCAGCCATTACATCATTGTTTGTATGACTAGGTTAAGGAAGTACTTTCCAATGTACGACTTTACTTTAGGACTATCATGATTTTTTTCTTCGAACCAAATTCGTGATTGAATACTTGAGTAAAATTATTGTGGTCCACATACCGATAGATAAATCAGATTTTAACCCATTCCCTACACATGGTAACTAAATTACAATTACTCAAGTCACTTATGAGAAGATTTCTCCAGGCTAAAATGTGCTACATAGAGGAGCTGATTATAACTTATAACCGGGAGAAGGACTATTTACACGAACCAATGTGCACCTGAAATCTATTGGCCAACCAGGCAAGGAAATTGTATGATAGTTGAACACTGAATGCACTCCGGTTTGCGATACATTAATACTCTCCATATATTACTCTTTGGTCCATATATCTGGCTCATAATGTTTTGACAAATAATTGGATTTTGGAATAACATAATTGAAACCCTGCGTTTGCAGGGGAATATCAATTCTGCTTTTCCGCTCTCTCACAACGTCCACGATTTAACATGTTATTTAAGCCAGAGTATGACATTATTAACCGTTTTATATGCTTTGTAGATATATGTAACTGTGATATTATGTATAATAAAATATATGTGCGTTAAGAAAACTGATTTTGTCCTCATTTGCTATAAAAGTAGGTCTCCCACCATGCACTTTGTAACCTCAAGCCAAGCTTTAATACCCTCCTCTTTCATTAATAGCCCAAGGCCACGCATATTCAACAAGAAGAAAGTTTCTCCTCTCCCCATTTTCCCCCTAGCGGAAAATTGCCTTTCTAATCATACGTTATATTCCCTTTTCTCTTTCTCCTCCCATCACATCCTCTGCTGACATTGAAAATGGGAATGTCAGTCTGTCGGACGGACGGACGGACGTTTTTTGCAATCTTGCAGTTTTCCTCTCTTCAAAACTCGACGTCAGCCACCATCGTCTCTTATTCTCTCTCCATCTCTCGGCAGCAAAATGAGCAACTACATTGGATGAAAATATATTAACTATATTTAGCACCCCGTGCTTATATAAATTCCCTTTCAATAGTCGAAGAAGTTTTTTCTCCTTTTCCAGTTTCTGCTTCACGCGCGATGGACTCTTTTCAAAGGAAGCGGCGAAAAGGATTCTCTTATTTTTTGCCAGACCGCATTGAGATATCGTGCGGCGGTCGCAGAGAAAAGCTTATCGGATTCGAAAATCCTTTCAAGATGTGTATGGTAAAGAATTATTCCGTTAAGTATGATATATCTCTGTGCATTTTTGCATTTCCCTGAGAGCTAATGTAATTCTTTTCCTCCTGTAAAGAATGGAAAATAAGCTGAGCTAGTGCAAAGCTGAAACCTTGCTCACAGCTCCTCTTCTTCCTTCTTCTGTCTTGTCCTAGATATCATTCTCACTCCTTCTCGCACGTCAGAGGAGGGCTCAAAATGCAGAAAGTGTGGGAAAGAGAAGGAGGAGGAAATTCAACTGCCACTGGAAAGAGAAGAAGGGCATTATTATTCTGAAAACCTGGAAATGCTTTTGTTTTTCAACGACAGAAGCAGAAAGAAGAGAGCTGCTGTATGGAGCCACAAAATGAGAAAAGCCTAAAAGTGGTTTTGGGGGAAATTATGGCCACTTTGTTTTTCTTCCACTCTCTTTTTCTGGCAACCGGTCTCTCTCTCTCTCTCTCTCTCTCTCTCTCTCTCTTCACAAGGACATGTTCCTTTCTACTCTACTTCTTCTATTTTCCATTTCCCTGAAGGGGCTTCAAGATAGAAGAAGAAGCATCTTTCTCTGCCTTCCGGCCCAAGAAAACCTCCTCTCCGTTCATTGTGAAAAACAGAAGGAGACGAAAACAAGAACGACAAACACGTACACATCTGGTTCTGACTCAAGAGAGAGAGAGAGACGTCGAAGACTCGCTTCGAAAAGTAGATATTGTGCTTATCCAACTTTCCTCCTCCAAACAAGATGCCATTTTATTTCGGATTACTTTTATGCCTTTTCAGCTGATCGTATTTCAGAGTCTTTTCACTGCCAGGGGGTCGGGTGTAAAATTGAATTTAGGAGGCATGTTGTATAGAAAGGAGGAGCTCTCCGGTATAAAATAAATGCAAAGATCGTACAGTACACATACAAAGTAAGTAGTGGAAAAAGCTCATATGGGGGGCTTCTTGAAGTCTTCCGTTAAAGTTGTTTACGAGTTTACTGACTCAGCCGAAGGGCGATATTGCCTCTTTCTTCAGACATTGAAGGCCACCTTGGTTGTACCATCGGCCTTGCTTCTTGGCCTTTATTCGATACGTGGATGGAAGCAGCTGAGAAGGCCTCTTTATACGCTTAAAGTCTCGACTATAAAATATGTGTGGCATATACTTTTCTCAAGTTTAAACTTTGGATATTTCCCCCCTTTCTCCTTCACGTTATTTATATTCTTAAACTTTGCTGAAGGAACAATGGAAAGTGCAATTCAAAAAAGTTTTTTTATTCAGTTCCCTTGATATATTTCAACTGTTGAGCACATCCAGAAAAAGAGAGATGTAGGGTTGACAGTTTGAAAAGCTCTTTAAAGAAAGAAACGTCACTTTCATCGTATTTTGTGCTGCTTATAAATTCTCATCTGTCTATGCCACCGTTGGTTAAAGCAATTTAGAAAGAAGAAAGGGAGCAAGAAAAGGCCTTTCTTTCCTTTCGGTCTTAGCTACGTAGGAAGGTACAACAACTACACATACAAGAAAAGCAACAGAGGCTCTGTAACTATTGCATAAAGGGCAAAACAAGAATCTTATTACTTAAAAATTTGCAGCAAGGGTTAATACTCGTAGGCAGTATTCATTGACATTTGTAGCAACTTTGTCATTGTAAAGGGTAGACACAATATGAAGGAACCAAGATTGTTGTGAAGAAAGAATTAATGGCTTGTGGCACCCAAACTGAGCGACATTGAAGGAGAGGAAAGCGCTTTTTAATCGCCGCCTTCGGTTGCGGTCTCAGAGGGGGAGGAGAAAAGAAGTCCCCGAGGCATCTCTTCAAAAAGGGGGCCTTAAAATGGCCTTGCTTTATCCTGGTAGCGGCCACGCAATGTTAAGGCTACACAGGAGGGGGAAAGAATGCTAATAAAAGAGTCAAAAGGAGATGGGGGTACATTCTAAGAAGGCCTTGTACACATTGCCTTCAATATGAGGATGGAGGTCTTTCTTTTTGATGCGTAATAAAACCCATTCGTCCTTCTTCTTCTTCCTCCTATTTGCTTAGCCCGTCTGAGTGTCTCCCATCTTCTGCTACCATCCATCTCGCCAGCATATATAATCATGCGAGCTAATATTATTGTCTTGAGATCCTCCTCAGCATATATGCAGGATATAATGTCCTTCAAGTCTTCCGCTATAATAGCCCTGAGAGTCACATAAGGCGGAAAAAGAGAATAAAAAGGGTATGGGAGGAGAAAGAAAAGGTCGTTTTCTTCAGACAGATTGCCTAATGGTCCATATAATTATGCATCTCAATGGCATTTTCTTCCTTCTCCGCCCTCTCTTTATAGCTAAGTGATATTAGAGAGAAGAAGGGGGAAATCGGGCTCATTTTACACTTGATGAGATATCTCGAAACTTTCCAGGGCTTTCAGGCATAAATGAGACCTTTATTATTCCCTGAAGATTGCCCTCGAGAAAATGTTCAAGATAGGGATGCCAAATAAGACGAAGTAAACTATTTATACATTCTCAGTTGCCTTAAAGCGGCTTATTTATCAAGTGGCGACCCTTCCAAAGTGTTACAACGCTCAAGACTTTGCTGATATTGCTTCTTCGACGCTGTCGAAACTTTTTCCCTCTGCACAATAATCGTATATACACAGCA
Organism: Tisbe holothuriae; assembly: GCA_900659605.1. Taxonomy (NCBI): domain Eukaryota; kingdom Metazoa; phylum Arthropoda; class Copepoda; order Harpacticoida; family Tisbidae; genus Tisbe; species Tisbe holothuriae. The sequence goes on along the minus strand of LR137691.1, from coordinate 21,277 downwards.
GCAGCAGCACACACCCAAGTTGCTATCACCCAGATTCCTCTTCTCATACTTTTCCCGTCTTATTTTTGCACCGATGGTGAGTAGAGCTAGAGAGAGTGCGAGAAAAGGGCTTAGCGAAAAAGAAACTTTTCTTTATGATAAACTCTAAGATCTCTTTGCCGCTAGCAGCAGCCTTGAAAGGGAAAGTAATATATATTAAACAAAAGTACTAATCCGTCATCCTTAAAGGCATTGAAAGCCTCGTGTGAACTGTTATTATAACCTCTTCAAAGTTTGACACCACTGCCAGTCTTTCATTATAGATTCCTCGTCAACTTTGAGACATATCGACCCACTCTGCCGTATCGAATCCTTGATGAAGTTGCTGTCTCCTCCTCCTTGTCCGCAGATGCTGTCAATGAGGCAGAAGAACGCAACAGCTGATATGGAGTCGTCTTTCAGCAACATCGCTAATCTGCCGTTGATTGCTCAAAGAGAAGTTGGTATATTTGCACATGAGTGTGCTTACAACACCCAGGTGTAAAAAGTTGATTGAGTGGATGTAACATTAGTTGGGGGGTTTACCCAAGCGGCTGGAAAAAAGAGGATTACTGACGCAGCTCTATAACTAGAGAGCAAGGAATAATTGTGGGGGATATTGAGAGGATGCGGTGCGCACAGATTGAGCTGAGGCTGTTATTAGGCCTTTTGATGTAAGCAGTATGTGTCTAGGTATTTTCCTTCGTATATTTATATTCTTTGAGCAGATATTACTGTATAGAACTCTTTGTATATCATCTTATTCTTCTCCAATATTCTAACATTTATATAACAATGTTTCCTTTTAAAACGATATCAGTTTGAAACAAATAGATTACAGCTTCAAAAACAGTTAAATGATGTCTTTCTTCTTCTTTTTAGCTCTGACTGAGCAAATTTTGAAGTTATTAAATTTCTTGATTCGCTCTATTTGCTCTTCATATATTCTATCTTTGTACCAATTTTCAACGAACATACAGAAAACAACAACAGTTATACTTTGGCTTATTATTATACGTCTTTTGGGGGTGATATACAGAACTGCAGCATGGAAAAGTGTTTTATAATAAATCTTACAGTGATGTCAGAGCAAAAAATACTCTTTTGAATGCCATTGAATGCCAATATCCTGCTTAGTAAAGACTGAAAAACTCCTTTCACTTCTCGTTGCTCTAAATGGGAACTACTCTCTCAGAGTTGGAGGGGAAAATTGCTTTGAGCAGTTTTTACTTTGAAGTCCCCTTCTATACATCTCTTGTCTGAGCCCAGTGCTTGCTGGCCCAGAGAGACTCTGCAAAGCAGAGACCCCAGGGTTCTTTCTTCCTCTTTTCAGAAAGCACTAACAGGCCCCCTTTTCTGTAAAAACCTCTTTTCGGTATATAGCAGACAGCTATATAGCACACTGTAGGGTTATAGCTGCTACTGCAAAAAGGGGCACAAAAAGGCGTAGTAGCTTCCTTTTCAGTTCACACACACACTGGCTGAAAGGGAAACTTGCTTCAAATAGGGGAAGGCTGTTGCAGCCGAGTATTCTTCTTATCAGGGCTGCCATTGCATATGCAGAGATCTAGAGCCGTCATTAAACTTGCATGGATCGTTATTCTCGTATGCTGCAGTACGCAATGAATGCAGCAAAGATCTGTGCCGATGGAGTAAGTCGAACATGAATCGGTTCAGTGGCTCTACTTTCCTATGACCATAAAGTTGTTGCAGAAGAAAACATCAGGTCAGAGAAAAGGGTCTTCTAGCAGAGTAAACACTGGCCACCGAATTTAAATAACAAAGCAGGTGAAAGCATTTGTTGAGGAAGTTCTTCCTCTTCTCCCCTCCTCCGTTTCTCTTATTCATCCAATCTCGTTTTACAAGCAGACATGACTCCAATCCATCTGAAGTAATGGATGAAAGTGTCACAGAAGTCGACCTTACACTCCTCCATCTCCTGCGTATATAAATGCCTGGCACATGCTCGATGTATAAAACGCCAGTTACGCGTGGAGTCAGATAACACATGGGAGACGTACGAAATGCGTGCAGCATTCGTTAGATATCCATCTACAGATACTACTACGTGTACGTTCGTTCCCCAATAGTTGAATAATATTACATTTCGGAAGAAGCGTGCCCGACCTTCAGAAAAGAAGAGCACAAGTCACGAAAGCTCAAAGTCTCCGTCTCAAAAACTATTTCCTCCACCATTTTTCCCAATAAAAAGACATCAAGAATTCTTCGTTTCTTTTGCGCAGTGATCGCGTTGAAACAAGAGCGGAAATGACGGGAAAAGACCTTTTTCCAGACCGACTTTTCCCCTCTAACACAAAATGAAGAGAAATGAACGTCGTTTTGCCTTTTTTTTCTCTCTCTGCGGACATTTGCCCTAACCTGGTATACACACAGGCCTTGACTGCGTGTGTACAGCTGATATTCTTCCCCCTCCTGCAGCTGCAGTGTAGCTTACACACTCACACGCAATTGAAGGTATACAGGGCTACAGAGTTGGCCTTATTCTGCTAATGCTGCATTAGACCATTGGAAAATCGGGGAGAAGGGGAAACTCAGTCGAACGGATTGAGGTCGTACAACAACTACTTTCCCTTTTGTTGCTCAACGTGTGCAAGGCTTAAAAAGGGACAAGGAAACACAACAATAGCTTGGAATCTAACAATGGTAACAATCATTTTTTCCATGAATCATTTTCTTCTTGTCGGTGCGTCGGTGTGTCTGTCCGGATCTTGGATGCAGATGCTTCTTGTTGCTCATTCTTGAAGGGGATCAGAAAGCAGCACTAATTTTCTGGCTACAGATGCAAGGAATGAGTAACAGGCTTTTCCACCCACTTCTAACGACTTTGGCTCCGGTAACACACATGAGAACACTCGAGGGCCAATTCTTTTTTTCGATAGATGTATCGATATCCTGCTATCGATACCTTTTTTCGTTAAACACACACGTTTTCTTGAGTAATGGCGTCGACATGAAATGTCTCATAATCGCTATTTCTTCTCACTGCGCACGCAACCATTGGGAAAATAAAGCCGATTTGAGATCTTGAGTTCTTCTCAGTTTGACATCACTGTAACATTTATTACAACTTGTGTTTGAGACTCGGAACATTTTGTGTTAAATGCAGTTTAAATCATAAACGTAACAGGGTTTAGGTGCCAAAATCTCCCACCATAGACTAATCTTTTATATGTAATTTTCAATATATGGCTCTATAATTTGGTCTTGGAAGGTTTTTGCGACCCCTATGATCACATCATCATTATAATCTTGACTTGATATCCGCCTCATGACGGAGCTTTGGCATCCTTGGCTTTCTCCTTCTTCGCGGCGATGTTCGTCTGACCAATGAGATTCGGTTTAGCGCCTGGAAATTAGAGAAGTTAGGACTAATAAAAAGATTACTTCATAAATACTTTATAAAGCATAGCTTCAAATAGGTTTAAATGTACTTGTAGCCAAGGCTTCTTGTGGCTACCTCTTGACCCTACTCGTATAATGTTCTATCTCCTCACCAATCATAACCCTAAACTCCTGATAGTTGATCTTCCCATCTCCATTCTCATCCACGGTCTTGATCATCTCGTCGATCTCTTTGTAAGTCACCTTGCCGGGGAGATGCGTCAGAACAAACTTGAGCTCGTCCGCAGTGATGCAGCCAGTCTCATCCTTGCCAAACACCCTGAAACAGGAGAGCAAATTCAAATTTCCCGCCCTTTTCCCAACCCTCCTTCCCGTCCGTACCTGAAAACCTCCTTGAGATCATTCTCCTGGTCGCCCTCGTTCAGCTTCTTGTGCATCATCATACAGAACTCGTTGAACTCGAGGTAGCCGCTGCCGTCCACGTCAACCTCGTTGATCATGTCCTGGACCTCGGCCTCGGTGGGGTTCTGGCCGGCGCGGCGCATGGCAGCGTGCAGCTCCTGAAATATGAACGGCATTGAACTTTATGATAAATATTCTCCATCGTTTGTCACGCCATTTGCACCGAAGGGGAAACTACTTTTTCGAACACTTGTCAGCCGTGATCGAATTTCTCTCAGAAGATAGAGCTTGAAAAAAGGGGAGTTCGGAGAAAAGCTGCTGCAGCATTTCGATGATCGGCCCTCTTCAGAAAGTGGAAGTAGAAAGTCAGATTGACTCTCCCACTCCGTTTTTTCAAGTGGGATTGCTTTATTGAAGAAGAGATATAGTCTGGCATTTATATAAGGGGAAGGAAAGAGGCTCCTTCTTATTTCAACACGGTTAGTTTTTAGTCTTAAGGGCACGAGCAGCAGGAGGGCTTGCATTAAAGCAGGAGAGAAAAGTTCTCCTCTCGCCTTGAAATGAAATAGTGGAAGAGAGAGGAGCTCCAAGAATGAAATAAGACGGCAGCTGCTGACACCAAAAGTGTGAAGAAGCAGCGCCTGGTAGTTAAAAAACTTGAAAGGAAGCTGTCAAAAGTATATGAAACGTCGACTTGATTAAACTCTGTATTTACCTTTGTTGAGATGGTTCCATCCTGGTTTTTATCAAACATATCGAACGCCTGTTTGAAGGCTTCCCGCTCGTCGGGCCGGAGCTTGTCCATGGTGTCTGTTTGTACGTGTGCTGACCTTTGAAGAGGGCTTCAAGCCTGTCTGAAAAATAGAACAAAGAAGGATTGATGAGGGGAGTATTAAGAGGCGGAAGTGAAAGGATTCCTAGGATACTAATGGGTTTTGGATAACGAAACAACAACTGCGCGTGACATTCTACATCCAAAAGTAAGGAAAAGAGATCTCACGGCGGAGACGTCTTGTTTGCTTGTTGACATAGAAAGAAGGAGGGAAAAGACGGGTAAAGAGCAAAGAGAAGGAACGAACGCACACAATCGTGAAGGTCACGAAGAAGGTCAGATGAGCAGCCGCAATTAGTGTGCTGAGGGGACCGCCACCATCAAAACCAGAGCTGTAGACGTGTCAGGACGTGTCAGAACCAGACCATGTTCCTCTCGAGAGCACTTCTATTAATTAGTCCAACTAGTGCTACTTGTGGCATCTTGACCTCGATAATATAAAAGGGGAGCAGCTTGTTACATACATTTATCGACTTCTTTAGAGAGGATCCCTCCTCTTACAAATAGCCCCATGTAGAAGGAGCTGGATATGTAAGCTCTCACATGATGGATGGCCGTTGTTCCGCATTGCATATACGGATAGTTTTAGTCATATATGTTGGGCTTGTCTTTGACAGTTATGACGATGGTGGATGTCCAGAAACGAGCTTTATGTCCACTTCAGATGGCTTTCCAGTCACTGGGTAATAATAATGATAATGTTGTAAAGGCAAATGAAATTATCTTCTTCCTCCTCCTCTCTCATCCATTTCATATGATAATATTAGCGTTATACATTTTCATGTGGTTGACTTGCTTAGCATACAAATGGGAACGACTCTCAAGAGGCTGCTGAAGGATATAATAAAATGAAAACTTGGAGCCAAGACGTGCACACATGTTTAAGGAAGTATACCCTCAGCTCCGTCGATACCCTTATAAGGGTGTTTTATGTTCCTGTTCAGCCGCAAAGTATCCAAGTTATACGACTTGAAAGTCGTCCGTACGCATGCAAGTAGAGCTTGTCTTCCAGCGGGCCAGATCGAAGCTTCGAGTTCGATTTATTGCAATAGCGCGGTTTGGCTTTTCGTAGCCATTTGGCCGGCAACTCCAATGGCTTTTTTCACCCCAGGGAATGAGCCGAATCTTTGAAGCAAAGGGTTGCCAGTTGACCTATATTCAAATACATATATTGCTCACTTTGGCATCCCTTCTGGCCTTTAAAAGTGAAGATAAGTATATAGCACACCTAGCCAGCGTTCGGAAATGGCCCTCTTTTTGCGTGCTCGAAGATGGAAAAAGCCAATAAATTTATTTCTTCTTCCTTTTAATGCCTCCAGCAAAACGGTTCCGCCTTGTCGAGGAAGCTGTACTTCGTTCCAAAAACTCGACATCAATATTACATTTTAAAAACCCTTTCAGTTCTGAAATACATATTTCCCGATAGGTAGACCATCCCCAAAAGCTCGTTAGCGTGGGATACTTCTAATGGATCTTGTCTGTTGAATAGAGACTTGAAAGTGGCCTCAAAATGACGGGATAAAAAGCTCTCTCTTACCTACAGGTGCCAAGATGGCGCTCGGGCAAAAAGTGATTGTAGGACGATCAGAATGGATGATGGGATTTCTTCCCGTAAAAGTCGGTCTTTGATGGATGAACACGGTCCAATCTTTGATACATCGATTCAATGGTTCGAGGAGGAGGGAAAGGGGCTTTTGCAGGGAATTCGGTCAATGTGAAGCACGGATGGCTTTCACGTACATTCTATAGGGCGGAAAATGGCCTTCCTGCCCTCTCTGCAGTGTGTAGAGTATATGTTTAATAAATATGCTAAAACGTCGCCCTCGCTCTAAATTGGAAAAAAGGATCTGTCTCGTGTCCTGTCCTGATTTAATTAGCTGGATTTTGTGGAGAGACCATTCTTCAATGTCCGATTAACCTACTTTTTACAAAGTTTAGATATACATCGAGGTAATTCCCTCGCAGCCTCCCAATTTAAGATCTTTCGGGAGGACTTTGATTCGAGCTCATTTGTCTTGGCAGATAGACGAAATGAGAAACTTCTTCTTCTTCTTCCGCTTCCACTCGAATAGAGCAGCAGAAGAAATTATTTTGTTTGTTATGTGTGTGCCAAATTTTGACGTGAAAACTTTTTCCCCCCGTTCTCTCATTTGCTTACATGTCAGAGTTTTCTGCTGTTTTTTCATCTGCGCCGCTGCTAAAAGTTGACGGGGCAAAAATGGGACTTTGAGGTTAAACGGTTTTTAGACTGACTAATAACGTCAATCTGCAGTAAACGAGCCCTTATTACATCTCATGTTTAGCCCCGTGTGACTGAAGGTATAAAACTTTTTCCTTGCTGTCCTCCGTCCGTCTCTTCTGCTCGTTTGGCTCTAATTTTACGTTCCATGATGCCACTGCTGATTGAACTGAGTCTTCTTCTATCTGTTCTTTTCCGCTCAAGTTGGCATTCGGTTTCCCTCCACTTGACAAGAAGAAGAAGAAGGATCCTCTTATACTACAAGACTCCTCCTGAAGGCATTCGACTACAGCTCAATAGAGGACTGCTGACAAGAGGGTAATTGACAAGGGCGAAGAAACTTTCACGATGAAGATAATAGAGGGCAAGTTTTAGGAGACATAAACAAAATATGCTTTCTTCTTCTAGTTCCCTTTCTTCAGCTGTTGAGTGATTGTACTATCCACATGCTATGTTATTCACACACTACAAGCTTTCTTACCTGGCTGTTTTGCTGATATTGCACGAAAGTTTTAAATGTTGTAGTTCACTGTCACACAATTGCCATCCTTTTTACCCACAGACAGTGTAAAAACTGTTAATTAAGATCCCGTACAGGGGGATAAACAGCTAAACGCGCACACTAATTAACACAGCAGGCGGCACATCATCATTTCTTTTGCTTCCGAAATTGGCACTGCGAAAAATTATTCTTTCTCGGTTGTGCTCTTTACCGGACCCTGGCTTCAGCTCGAGTATTTGTTGCTTCTGCTTCTTCTTCTTCTTTGAGATGGTGATCAAGCCTTCTTCTTACTCTCAGAATAGTCCTCCTTCTCTCCGTTATGTATATACAGAAGAACACCCGTGCGCAGCTGTAATAAAACGCGCGAGCCCTTTTTCCCCGGAGCTCTGAAGCGCGGAGCTCGCAGCTCTCAGGCACATGAAGGGCGCCCCGGATAGAGAGACCGAAGAAGGAGCTGAGGCTCTGAAGAAAACGGCAAGAAAGCGAGGCCCTGGCGAAAAAAGCCCCGTTAACAGAAGACAAGGATATTGCTTTTTCCCCGAGCTCTGTTGCGCCTCCCTGGGCGTGCGCTCAGCTGCATGAAGGCCACTGCTGTATTAGTGGTGTCTGCTCTGCTGCTGATAGTGCAATGGACGGTGTGCGCACCGACAAATGCCCGGTCGCTGCTATGGCAGTACAAGGTATGCAAGCAAGAAGTTCTATTCGCTTAATGCTGCAAAAATGGAGCCTCTCTTCTGCTTATGCTTCCATTGCTAAAGAGGAAAGAAGACTCCCAGACGACTAGAAAGTGCGCTTGTTGTCTTCAGTATTTTGAAAATATGCCTGCTCTCTATAGAAGGAATCCTTCTTTTCCTTGAAATAGACTTGGTGCACTCCGGAAACCCTTGAGAAGGAAGCAGAAGAAGAGAATATAATCATAACAACGAGCTTCCTTCTTTAGATTCTTTTGACGAGCATGAGGAGGAAGAAGGAAAGTAGAGTTTAATCGCTGTTGAGGCCACAGCTCACAGTCGATTTCAAGGGAAGGAAAGGTGGTTAAGGATCTTTAGAGCATACTTAAAAGCTCTTATTGTACTTTCCAATATATTCTCGCAATAGTACACGAGCTCAAAAAGTCATCTTCATTGAGCACATCTTGGCATACACTTATCTCCCATCCATGACTACATTTGAATCCCCTGAAGAACCCCAGTGTTATTTTAGTTCCACTGTCTCTCACTTTCTTCCTTATCGGTAGTCCGCAGCCACGGCTGGTATATGCGACCACCTACCACTACCACCATCAAGCCTTGTACATGCAGCTACTATAGCTGAGTCTGAGTCTTTCATCGTACAACTTCCTTCCTTCCTTAGTAGTTCTCGGTATAGTTGCAGCTAAGTATTGTAGTGGAGTCGCGCGGTAATAGCATGACTTTGTGGGGAGAAGAAGTCTTTTGCTGCATGAAAATGAGAACACAAGAGGTAAACCGTCATATATACGCAGGAGGAGAAAAAGTTTAATGGATATGTCTGGAGAGTCTGGGAAAAGTAGGCTGTTTAAGTATTGTACAATATCTCTTAAGAAGTTTTTGGATGTCGCCGTTATTGTATCTCCCAGAGAGCTTTTTCTTTCCTTTCTTTGTCCGGTGGTCCCATGAGAGCAATACCTGGGGGAAAGAAGAGAACGAACGAACGAAGTGAAGGACAAGAAAAGAGCTTTTCTTAACAGCCTTTCAAAGAAGAAGAGAATAGACAATGACATGACCTCGTGAGATAAGCTGCTTTGTAGGCGACAAAATTATTGAGAGAATGCATCAGCATTTCTACGGAATAATGTGACGAGGGTTTGATTTTCAAAGGCGATATTTTCTCAGTGCAAATGTATTTTGAGATGCTTCATTGGGTTTTAGAAGCTGAGAAATTCTCGATTTTATATTCCTTCTGCAAATTTGCATTTCTCAGATCGAACTGTAAGGGAAATGTGTCGCTTGCATAACGTTCGAACCGGATATGATGAAAAATGGAGCCTTGCATTGAAAGCAATTTGTGCGTCAACAGCCAACAATACTCGCAGAAATCACTCGAACGACAATAAAAAGAGGGTTTCGACTCGTCTATGATATATATTTTTCAAAACTCTTGATATGAGCTTCATTTCATTTGGATATGTTGATATCTTTTGATATTCTTCTTATTCCATTCCATTGCATTATTTGAGTATGTTGAACTGCTGTGGCCTCTTGCAAACTCTCATTCACTGCCCCATCATCTGCCTGAACTCCTCATAGGAGATGAGTCCGTCTCCGTCCGCGTCGGCCACTCGGATCATCTCGTCCACCTCAGCCTCGCTCAGCTTCACCGGGAGGTTGTTCATCACAAAGCGGATCTCGTCCGCTCGGATCACGCCCTCGTTCTCAGGGTCGAATCTGAAAGAAATTGAAGAAATATGCAAGCTATTCTGCGAGTAACCTTTACAATGATTAAATTATCCTTAGGCTCTCTAAAATTTGCAGTATTCTACAATCTACCGTCTCAACTCTCAATGAATCATTTTTGTTCAAAATTTCCCTTCGCCTCTTTTCTATGATTAATATCGAATCCTCCTCTGCAAAATGGCCTTTCCATTTCTCTCAAAGTCCATCTCGAAAGTGGAGAGAAAGAAAAGTCGAAGCTAAGGAGGGGCCCTTCCTGCTGCAGTAGAAGGAGTAGCAAAAAGAAAAGGAGCTTCCTTCTTCTTTTCTTTTTTTTTCTGGGCCAGCCAGCCCCCTCTTCCATAACGCAATTACGCGGCAAAGAAAAAGGGAAGTCACAAAAAGGATAAAAAGTGGTGAGAGCAAAAAGTTGTTGAAAAGTTGTGTTTCTTTCGTCTCCTCTTCAACGATTGTTGTTGTTGTCACATATTTTTGATGCTCTCTTTTGGAAGTTTTAATGAATTGTCATAAAAAGATGTTCAAAACAGGAACATTAGTTAGACTGAGATGGAAATAACGTTTTCCTTGTTGCTGTCACAGTTTTCAATTTTGTAAATTGTGTCGGAAGAAGAAGAAATAGTTTTGAAAAGTCATCTTGGGTGAACGGAGGAGGAAGGCTCAAAAGTTGAGACTTTTTGGGGAAAAAAGAGCCCTCCAGAGAGGATCACGAAAAGCAGTGAAGGAGGTCGAAGAAAAAGAACAACAACTGGCGACCAAAAGTGATTTTACGAAGACAGGGGGAGAATGAGGGCAATAAACTGGATTGTGTCTTCACAAAAGGGTTGCAACAGTTTTAAATACTTTAGCAGCAGCATCTCTATATCTTGGCACCTTTTTTGTCGTACTTGCCTTGTACTTGCATATGGCGCTGGGAATAAAAAGCCAGATATCAATATGCATTTAACCAAAGACTGTGTTTTGGTATGTTCATGCATAGCAGCATGAACAGATCTTACTTTACATGAATGACAACCAAGGAAGTTTTACATAATTGCTAACAAGTTGGCATCAAATAAGCTTAAATAATGACTTGTCTCTCACCTTCTGTAGGCCTCCCTGACTTCATTCTCCGGATCGAGGTTCTTCATGAGCCTGGCGATGAACTGAACAAACTCTTCAAACTCGACGACGCCGCTGCCGTCCACGTCGACCTCGTTGATCATGTCGTGGACCTCGGAGTCGGTCGGGTTCTGGCCCATCGAGCGGAGCAGGGACGTCAACTCCTGAAAGAGTAACGATTTTATTAATGGACGAGCATGTGACAGGGACATATCTAAAACATCATTTTCCGCATACCCAAAGGCAAAAATACGCACATGCTAAAGTTTCACTCTCTTTATTTAGGTAAGTATGAACTAGTGGAACATTTTGGCTGTTAATAGACTTAAATAATGGAGGTAGAATTCCCTTATCACTACTCTTTACTCTCCCTGCCAGCTGATAAAAACATTCGTACAGAATTTGAATGAGATGAGAGTTTTACTTCTCCACTACTTTTTCCCAGGGAATGTAAAAGGCAAAAACTTTTACTTTTACTTGGTCTATATGTCGAGTTTTCTCTCTATCTTTTACCCGCTTTAAAAGAGACCTCTGATTGGAGAAGTGGAATTCAGATGAAGGTCTGAAATCCTCCCAAGGGAAGAAGGTGAAAGCAAGGGAGAGGTTGCGTGAGTCAAAAGGCAGATTTTCCGACAAAAACGGAACCTTTTCTTTGCGAAGCTCATGGTGGGCAAGAGAATGGCGCATTAAGACCCTCGACCTTTCTGACATACAACCTCGTGTTTAGTACTAAATAGTTTTAAAGGTGTGCTAAGAAAATAGCACGTTGATGTAAAACTTTACTAGTTGTTCTTTTAAAAAACGTCCTTTCATAGGCCAGTGAAAATTGCAATCATATCTAATAGGAATTTGCACGGAGACAAGAGTTCCTCTCGTGAACCTCCGACATTTCAAAAGGCCTGCATCGATTTACTCCAACTTAATTTCCTTCTTGGAGTACCAAGACAAAAGTTGCAAGAAGTAAAAAGCACTTTAGTGTATCACAAAACAAATGTTGTGAATAAAAATAAGATGGTCCAAAATTGCATGAATAGAGTTGACACCGCGAGACACTTTTCGGGAAAAAGAAGAAGGCAAAAAACTTCTGAATGGAAATGAGGTTGCCATGATTTTTTTACTCCCAAGGGAGAAAAATAACAAATTGTTCAACTGGAACAGATATGGCATGGGACTGTTGCAAGGAAATCAAATAAACACTAATGTCCTCTGTAAAAGAAGTCCTGCATTTATGCTAGCCAGGCACGGCTCAGTTTCTATGTACTGAAGCTGAGTGCACTGAGCTCGTCGTGATCATTTCCCCCGAGGGTGATCACAGGGATCCAATTTTATTCAAAGAGGATCATTTTTTGACGTTCACTTGTACTTATTTATATTTTATGCATCTTGTAGAAACTAATTAGGCGTAAATGAATTAATATTTTGCATAAAAAGTTACTTACTATGCTACAACGAAATTGCATTGGTGTTACTACTGTCAGTCAAGTAGTGCTAACAGTACCGAACAATTAAGTCAACCCTTTTTCTTCTTTCATTACATGTAAACGATCACGTCACAGGGTTGATGTGGACCTGAATATATTGGAAAATAAATGTGTTATGACGGTTTTATGTGCATATATGAGGTCAATTACTTGTTCACTTTTAGCTTTAAAGCATCTCAGTAAAGGAATTGGCAAATAGTAATAGCTTTGTAGCTTGTAAAAGGACAAAGTACATAACACAATAAAAGATAAAGGTACCCAATCAAAGACCCTGAAAATGATGCAGGACTCATATTTAGAGAGGTTACTAATAAACACAAGGGCTACAGTTGGATTATTGCATAAATGTTTAGATAATATTTAGTTGCAACATTTCCTTGTTACTAATAATAAACGATAGGCGAGGTTACATGACAAGTATACTTTAAGGGTTCTACGTATATTTGCACCATAAAAGTACAATCAAATGTTGTTCACCAATAAGCAAAATGAAATCTTATCAAGAATTGTCCCAAATCGAAATGAAACCCTATTTGAAAATTAATAGGAATCGACTTGAAGTTGTTATTGCACTTTGCATGAGGTCGACAGATTGAAACCGTTTTATTTGCACTAAGAGATAAAAGTGCATTTAAAGAGTAATATTGCCTTTGATTTTATTGAGAAGTACCACAAAGTCCTGGCCTAAAACTAATTGAGTTGGCTTTACAATAATTATAGAGCTGAAGCAAAGTTAATGAACTATTGGTACATAATAGATAGCACATATTTAATTTTAGTCTTTTGACGTTTAATTCAAGATAATTGCTTTCACTGATTAATACACTTTTGTGGCCCATTTCTTACTTTACAATTAATTTAAGCCACAAAAGAGGAAAAACAACGGAGGTCCTTGGAATGTTTCAACATTCAAAAACAATTATACTGCTGGCGTCTTCCTCCGAAAGTCCCCCGTAAAGCTCAAAGCTTGAACAATCAATTTGCATATCTTAACGACACAGGATCGGCCCATATGACTTTTATTACCTACCCGAAATAAACGAGATTGAAATTAATTTCAACGACCGGCACTCGTAAAAGCAAAGCTTGAACTACGCATGTGAATCAAATTACTATATCGGTCATTCGTAGCGTAGATTATTATTATATGTACAATGCAACATGGTATAAAATTAAAACATTTTCAAAGGAATATCATCCCGATGTATTGAAATAAGAACAATCTTATAATGTGATATAGTGATCCTTACCGCCGTATCAATCGACCCCGAATTATCTTTATCAAACTTCTGGAACGCCAGATGACACATCTTAATATCGTCATGCGTGAGCAGCGCGTGCGGCGTCTGCCACGCCGGGGCCCTCGACCCACCCCGGCGCGCCTCTGGCGGCGGGGACGGCGTTCTGGGAACACCACGGGACATGCTGATATCACAGTTGCACCATTACTGAAGTTAGTCAATGTTTAGCCTGTGGGCTCTCTTTTTGGAAGCCGGTAGCTTTTATTACGGCGCACGTTTGCGACGAAGAGAGCAATCCGCCTACACACGAATACAGGACGCTGGAGATCGAAGGAGGAATAAAACCGTTTCGTGTGCAAATGTTGTAAAGTTTATTTATTCCCGTCCTCATGCATTATTATCCAGCAAGGCCCTTCAAAGGAATGCAATATGCATGGGAGAAGCATCGTGCGCGATAAGCATTTTAACCACGGCCTGCAACACGAAGGCCTCTCTTTGGCTGTTACATTGATTTTTTAGCGAAGGAAGGTCTTAAATTATGCAAGGTAGAAGTTTGTTATCATCGTCACCGACTCTCTCTCTTTCTCTCTCTCTCTCTCTGTCTCTCTCTGTCTCTCTCTCTCTCTTTCTCCCTCTCTCCTAGTGTCAGTGTCCTTGTCAAAAGTAGGATTTCAGAAATCTCGGCGGCCTCCGCCCTTTTGACTTCTTTCTGTCATGAAGAGGAGTCATGCACTTTATAATGTTGCCTCCAATTTCCGTGGACGAGTCGGAATGATAAAGGACTTCTAGGATTCGCCATGGGAAATATAACAACATTCATATGAAAACTAGGCTAATGACATATGAACTCCACAAAGTGAGCTTGTGACATTTTTCCAACCTTCAATTAGACGTTGCTGTCTCTTATTTATTGCCATGTTAGATCACGTCCCGTTTGCTTCCCTCGTGCGTGGAACGAAGAGAGAGAAAGTGAACAAAGTTATTTCGGAGGAGACAAGATTGCCTCGGTGACATTTGAAAGTCGGAGGAGGAGCCTTCGGAAGCTCATGAAGAGGAGGACATGGGAGTAGCAAAGAGATATTGTTTGGCCGCACGTAATGAGACGGTCGAATGGAGAAGGAGATAGCAGACATCTAGGGATGACATTAGTCATTGATTCAAGCAATGTGTAATGTGTGAAGCCAATGAATTATCTAGACAAAATGGCATCCCTGCTTCATGTTTGCGCTGCTCTCCTACTAATGGAAGAGAGTATGACACAAATGCATGGCAAAAGACCTTTCTTTCGCATATTAGCCCCTACTGGGTGGAAATAAGGCTTTGAAAGTACAATATGACACCGTGGGGATTAATTTTGCGCTGGCAATTTATTGTCATGTACGACTTTTGCGGTCTTGTACATACACGGTACTTTACTTTAATATTAACATTATTTATTGAGCTGGAGACGTGTGCTGGAAGCTCAGCTGCGAAGAGGAGGGTTGAATTATTAAAGAGGATCTCAGAGCAAATTGTCTAATGTTCGCAGTTTAATGCTACCATGTAAAAAGACTTTAATCATGCATATGGGAAGAAAGTGAAATAATTCCGCCAGCAAGTAACGGAGTATAATTTTGTAGAGAAGGCTAAATAATCGTAAAAGCTACATTATAATTCTTTCAGGAAATTAATCTCTGCTTTTAGATCTCAATCTCACGGAAAATAGGGACCATGGAATAGCGTCAGAGCATGCAAATTGCAATATAATCTGATTCATATTTTGAGCTTTGAGTTCTGTTAGCTTTTAAAAGAGTGCCAAACCCATGTGATATACTGATTTCAATAGCAATTAACATACTGGCCTTTCAAACGCGATAAATGATTCCAAGCTAGCTCTACGGTTTCCACAATGAAAGTATACTTATATCTACTTTCATTGGGTTTCCATAAATTTCGGAATTTGATATACAACGTTATTGCTATTTTATCAGTGTATCATGTCCTACCGTCTTTGGTATGTGTCCGAGTCCCTTCTTATCAAACATGCTGAAAGCCTGCTTGCAGAGCTCCCGCTCCACGCGGTGCTCCATCGCCTCAGCCGTCGCAGCTCCGTCCTCCACCAGCTGCACTGGCACACTGAGCGTCGTCCTCGTGTGGCGGGAAAACATCGCGCAGTTCAAATGATGCTAATGATAAGAGATAATTAACTTTTGGGCGCGCCTATTGTCTCAAAACCGGGGCTCGCAATCAATTGAGTGGAAGGAAAAAGTGGATGAAACGGCGACAATGGTGAAACTCTTTTCAGCCACTTTTGATATCTTCTTCGATTCGAACGCTCGCTTTGAACGCCAGAAAGACAATGAAGTGATCTCGCATCAGATTTGGGAAGAAGAAAGCTCATTGCTGAGGTTTCCTCCAAGATTGGGTTTTCCTCCTCCGAGGAGACAAACATGCCTCCGAATCGGGGCTTTGGCAAGGAAGATGCCTTTTGGATGCAAAGGAAGAAAAACGACCGGCGACAATGGTATCATATCAGTCTTCTTCTTGTAACCGTATTGTGGCTAATTAGCAATGAAGGCATGTTCAGAATGGCCTTATACCATGTATGTCCGTCTTTTAGACACACCTTCTTTGGCAGTTTTCATCATCGTGGAAATTTCGATTGGCCTCTGCATTGAAAGCCACTTATGGTTGGAGAAAGAGAGCGGAATGGCTCCATTTCCCCCTTTTTGCCAGTAATGCCACTTTCTAAAATGGGGGATCGAATCATCCTTACGAGGACCGCCCGCCAGGGGACTTGACAAAAAAGTCTTTAGTGATCCAAAATGAGATTTCCCCTCTCTCTCTACATTTCTTCTTCTTCTCCGTTCCTTGGCAGCGCAGGTCGCTTTTTTGAGGAGGAGGAGGATCGAGGAGGAAAACTAACGATGCTTTCAAGGGGGACATTTGAAATGGGTACAGGAATGAATTTTTTAAATGTAATATAGACTATAGATATAGACAGATAGACAGATAAACAGTGTCAAAATTCAGAACCAGCTAAGTATTAGTTAATAAAGTATCATCATGTTTTCACATGACGTGGTATCTGTCTTGGAAGAAGAAAATAGAACGAAGATGGCATTGCAATGTCCATTTCTATGGAAGAACTGAAGAAGGTCTGTTTCTTCCGTCCCATGGATTATAATAGACATGTTCCGTCCAAGTTATCTGTACACTGTACAGTGCTTTTTACCCCAGGTTGAGTTTTCTTGATAAGGTGGGCAACAATCCAACAGATCAACAAAATGCACAAATAAATGCAAAATAAAGAAGATCCCTACACACGTTTATTGCATTTGAGACAATTTCTTCAACAAAACATACTTTTAAAGCAAGGCCTATATATTACTATACTAAGGTTACCCCGTGTAGGATATTTCTTGAATTTTTCCGTTTTCTCGCCTTCGCTTATGATGAATCTGAGGACTCAGTTTCCAGCTAGCTGGCAGCACTAAGTGACTCAGTTTTCTAAAGCTTCACACGGGGGAGGTTTGTTTTAAAGGTACACGTTCTTGTAAACTCCTGCCAATAGATTCTTGGAATATGGAAATAGATCAAATCAGAATCACATATTTTTTAAAAAGGACATTGTAATGAATTCTTGATCAACATGAAAATGAGTTATCCCTCACTATCCAGATTGCGGATTAACTGTCGGAGAAAACTTCAGGCTGTTGATTCACAAACTAGTAAACTATTTTATATTTACTGTACAATACAAAATATATCCTTGATTAATCACGGACTGCTAGTCCTAGACTTAAAACAGCAATTGCTTTAGCTGTTTTCAAACATCTCCCTGAGCACCTTACAGCTCTCGGCGAACCGGTCTTCATTCCGGCACGACGCCCGCTTCCACTGCTGCCGCACGCCTTGCCAGCGGCCCAGGTGACTGCTGAGCAGCTCGGAAGGAGTCTTGTCGCTCTCCTGAAGAAAACAAAACGATCAATTTACACCTCATTCACTTAACGGATGATATCTTACCTTATTCGGTTCAAAGTCCTTTGTAACGACCTTCTCTGCATACTCTGGAATCTTGAGCGCCTTGACATTCCCCTCCTCATCCTTGTCCAGTGACACGTACTCGGGCATCTTGTACACATCTGGCTGCTTCTTCTGCTTCTTCCTTGGAGGCTCTTCCGGGTTCTTCTCTTTCTCGCCCTTCTCCTCGGATTCGTCATCTTCTTCTTCTCCGTCCTCTTCCTCTCTTCCTTCTTGGGCTCTGGCGTCGGCGTGCGCTGCCTGGGCGCAAAGTTTGTGTTGTGCGGCTGGTTCTTCATCCACGCCCTGCAGACGGGGTAGAGCGCGGTGCGGTCGGCGAACTGGGCGAGGTCAACGCTGCGGTCGAACAGCTTCATGACGAACGTGTGGTGGAAGACGCCGCCGCCGTGGGGGAGATCCTTCTTGCGGCGCCGACGGTGACGCGGGCTCTTGGTGGGGGAGTTCCAGGGACTGTCAGAGCTGGAAAACAGAGCCAATTAGCGACGGTATAATGAGATAATGAGGTCATTAGACGTACTTCATGATCCGCTTGAGAGGTGTGTCCAGCCCATCTGTGAGGTCTGGTATCCCTTCGAGCAGATCTGCGGCCACTGCGGCTGCGTGCGCCGATTGCGCGTTGCTGCTGTTGGCGCCGGCGCGGGGCGAGTTCGTGGCCGAGTCGATCGCCATCGAGAGTGCGCCGCTGAGTCGGACGCGGGCGCGGTGGCTGAACGGGTCATCGTCTGGTGATCGAGAGGGCAACTTCAGGCTGGAGCTCATTAGGGTTAGGTTGTAAAGTAGTCTTACCGTCCTTGGAAGGCGTTTTGGGTCCTGATCGAGACGTCATTATGTGTAATTAGGGCGTGGAGTAGCTTTAATTCTCAATAATTTAGTTGAATTTGAGAAAATCACTTTTGACTGTTTGTTTTTCTGGCGCTGTGGCAGAAAAGGACGCTGAAGCCAAATCCATTTTCGGAACTATTTTGGAGCATTCACGCAACCTCTGCGTCACAAGAATGTTGATAGTTGTGGAAAAAATACGAGTATATACTAGATTAATACATGTAGTAAACACTGTTTTACTATTATAAACTTGTGAAAAATGATCTTATAAAATGGAAGTTGTAAGAAACCTTTCATGGCTGTCAAAAACTGATATATATATATATATATTTTTGGGAATTAGCCTCAATTAGGATTATATTTGGATTTTGGAATATACTTATTATTATCTGAAAATATGTGGGTGGTCTTAAATTAGTAAGTTGACTTGCTATTTTGTAAATAACTAGAGTCTAATTTTAATTATCTTTGAGTCTAAGAGTTCACTACTTTTCTATACAAAATCATCCGTTATATTTTTTGGTGAAGAGACTCAATAACGTTTTAAATTTGTGTCTTGAAACGATGTAAAGGATGAAATTTACTTTGTTTTCCTGCCATGGAAGTAGTAATGTGGTAATAGTTCAAAATTGTTTCCTGCGTACTTCAAGCTGACCGCCCAACCAGCTTATGGACAAAAAATACACAGGTCAGCGCTGCGCAGCTGCGCACAATCGGGGAGAATTGTTTTTAATGGTATTTAAGCTTAGAGCAGTATACTGTTAGTTTAATAGTAATAAGTTTACCTTCTTTATCTTATGGCAAAGCTTCCAGCCCTTTTAATGTGCAGCTGGCCCTTCAGCCAACCGAACTGAGCATTGCATTGCATCGATCGATTACTAATCTCAACTGAAGCAGCCGTTCTGCAGATGCGACGACCATTCCTCTTCACCCGCCGTAAACAACGACGATCAATAATTGGCATATTTTGCATCCTTCCAGCATTCGATGCATTTTAAGCCAATAATCATATTGCCAGTCTAGCTTCAACTGCTAAGAACGCCACACGCAACTCCAACAATGCAAGCGAGTACAACAGAAGCAACGGAGCTAGTACCGCTTACCTCAGTGATCACGGATGCTACTGCCAGAACGACTGCTACACCAACAGCGTCAACGCCAGCTAATAATGACGACACGCCGCTTTCCTCAGTGATCACGGAAACTACTGCCAGTACAACTACTACAACTACAATAACTTCAACGCCGGATAATAATATCATGGATAATACAGCCAGGACTTCTACAACAGCTTCAACACCCGCTAATAATGACGACACCCCGCTTTCCTCAGTGATCACAGATACAACAGCCAGTACGACTTCCACAACTACAACAGATTCAATGCCAGCTAATAATATCACGGATACTAATGCCAGTACAACTACTACAACTACAACAACTTCAACGCCGGCTAATAATATCACGGATACTACTGCCAGGACGACTTCAACAACTACAACAGCTTCAACGCCGGCTAATAATGACGGCGATGGGAAGGAAGGCACGACAAGAACAAGTAAAAGC
>LR137690.1:0-15396 GCA_900659605.1 Tisbe holothuriae | reverse complement strand
GCTGAAGAAGAGGGTCGTGGTATACATGCAGTGTTGCATGTAGAAAGTTAAGTGGCTAGTCTTAGTGTTATTTAAACCAAGGAATTCTACACTAGTGTAGAATTCCTTGTTTAAACTATACAACGGTGTAGTTTTGAACCCAGTGAATCCATAATTAGTCAAGTTGGTGTGAGCATAAGAATGAGATTGGAAAGTGAAGCATTGAAGAAGCACATTGATATTGTGCACAGTTAATAATAATTTGATTGAAAATTAAGGTAAAGTAAATTTGAGATTGGGACACATTGAGGAAGCACATTGTTAAAAAAATGTGCATGAAAAAAAGACACCTTAGAAAATTTCCAGTGATTGATGTAGAAGTGATTGTAGATTAGTGTGATGGTAAGTTAGAGATGAGGACACATTGAAGAAACATACTGACAATGTGCACAATTAGGGAATCTTACAAAGTGTTAAGATAATGCTGTGATTCAGAGGAGGAAAGCAAATGTGTTGTCAATAGCTAGCAGGCAATGCCAGGCATTGAAGCAAGTTACTTTATTTTACTGTCGAAAGTTACTTACAAATCTAGTTAAATTCATTTTTAAGAGGGAAAAAAACTTTATAAATGCTACTTTTGTCACTTTCCTAACCAGCAGCCTTAATAATTAATGATTCTAAATTAATACCATAACAAGTTACCAAAGTTGGACCGCAAAAGTAACTTTCTGGTTGCCAGTTACAGCAACAAATTTAAGTAAGTACAACTTCTTAACTGTTTAAATGTCTGCTTAGTCTCTGCTAGCGGAAGTAAGTTCTAAATTGTAGTAATATAATGTGCTTTAACAAGTTCCTGTTAACAGTTAGATAAGTAAAGTGCACAATAATATTAATTATTACTCAAAATGGCTTGGATGGCGATTAAGGCATAACTTTGACCGTTTTGAGGTAAAAATGTCACGAGTTTTGTTTATCTAGTTTAACCATGTGAGCGCATGGGTAATTTTGTGTTAAAATATTAAAGTGATCGAGATTCGAGAGCATGACTAAGTGTACAATGATGCTGGTTGACCTGCCAATTAAATCAATTTCCTAATTGTTGAATTGAATGTAAATGTTCATGTATTTCTAAATGCGCTTATTGTATTTTATGTGTGTGAATAAAATCGTTGATTAACTTTCTTTTATGGCGTTTTGTTCAGATCATTTATGTAAATTATGTTCTAAAGATTGCTATAATAGTATTAATGAAACCTCAATGAGATATTCATTGTTCTTGGGAAATATTAGGACTTTATCTTTTTTATATCTACAATTAAAAGGTATTTAACTTTCTAAATTCGAACTCAAAATGGAGTGGGTTTGCTAGCACTCGAAAAGGCCTTCATAATAAGCATAATACTATGAGAGGGACTGATAATTACTCTGGTAGTAGTATTAGTCCCCCTCACAGGCATAATAGAATATTTGGTTGTACATTATATTATATGGTAAAGATCCCTAGTAAGTAGTACCAGACGGGGACACCTTACACGTTACGGACATTCTGCACTTAGTAGACTACTAGAAAGAATTATTATTAATAAAACAACTGTGTGTTCTTACCTGCATGATGCAGTCAACTAAATCAAGACATTATAATAAAAATAACATTATATTTCACATCTATTAGTTACAGCATAGAAAGCTTAAATCGATTTCTGTGGCTACAATATTAAATTTCTCCAAAATGTGTCATCTGCATATACTCACAGCATATCCTTTCATAAATGTCGACCCCAAATTTACCAGTAGTATCTTATATTACGTCAGCTTCTTAACAAAAAGAAATAAAAATTCTGCTACATTTGTGCTATTATACATTTCGTCCGATCGTTTGTGCCATTTGTGCTTTAGACTTAAATTAATTATAGCCCTCTTTTGAAGTTTCTCCTTTCACAGTGTCAAACAAGGCTACTTCATAAAACACATTTAAGCAAGTGGCGAGATAACAAAAAAACAACTTACAAGCTCAAACTAAAGAGCTACAGTACCCAAAGAGAAGCCAGCATCCCTGAATTTGGAACTTTTTGCTTCGATTGCATCATTTCTTCCCTTTATACTCAAAACAAAATGAACTGAGCCCTGAGCCTTCCCTATATATTCTGCACTCAGAGAAACACTGCTGTCCTGAGCGAAATCTTGTTTGGAACTTTTCTCAGCAGCTGCACAGGCAGGCCAGGCTGGAACTTTCGGCCCCTGCTGTCGTCTCAAGCCATCTGCCTACGTCGTCTCTTTGGGTACTGTAGCTATTTAGCTCAAACCATACAATCAACTTTGATATTCGTGTTTACTCTTCAATCCAAGTATTAAACGCCAAACATATTAGTCTTTTTACATTGTGGTTTGAGTCTGAACATATTGTGAAGCACTTTTATAGCCGACTTTTCTTCTTCTCTCTTCACTGGAGCACAACTAGCACTTTTACCATTCCTTTTATGATGGAGAAGCGTTGACCGATTTGAATACGAGGCTGGGCACGCGTCACACTTGAAGCGAATCCCCTCGTGGACAACTTGGATGATCGGCAACATGAGGTTTGAGAAAGAACTTCTTGCTGCAGGTGGGGCATTTTTAGGGCTGCAAATATGAAAGAGATTTCACGTAGATATTTCTCATTTAAAAGCAAATTACTGAGATGAGTTGCGAGACAACGTCACTATCAATGGTAACTCCAAAGAACGCGTAAGACTATAAGTGCCAAGTTGTGTATTTCTTTGACAACTCTATAGATTGCATTAGAAGTACACAGTTTCCTAGTTACAACTTACTTTCTGTTCATTGGGGATGTTTCCTTTCTTATAGCGCTTCTTCTATTCTGGGACATTGTAATGACCCTCCTTCCGTCGGTGTTGAGTAAGGTTTACCCTCTGGGAATACGAGGCATTGCACATAGTGCAATCAAAGCGAATCCCCTTGTGGACCACTTGGATGTGATCGGTAACATGACCCCTTTGAGTGAATTTCTGGTTACAGATGGGGCATTTGTGGGGCTGAAAATAGTAAGAAAATATATAGAAATGGAGTGTAGGCAGATCACAGTTACATACACAGTGTTTTAATGCGACTTTACAAACCAATTGAATTTTCCGCATTTATTTTGAAGAGATATCAATATTCTTATGAAGTCAAAAAATAAGGAAAAAAGTGGGAAATTTTATATAAAGCCTATATAAAGAACAACTTCTTAAACAAAATTAATTTAAAAGCAAATTTATAGCATGTCTTAAACTGAATTTACCATTAGTGACTTACTTTTTCTTCATCCGGGATGTCGGATATTTTACGGCGCTTTTGCTTCGGGACATCGGGGCAGACCGTGAGCGGGCCCACTGCAGCTTGAGACCCCGACACTTGGGGTACATCATTGCTCTCGAGTACAAAACCGGAATTGACGGCGAAGCTGAAGTCATTGCCGGTAGACGCGTCCTCGCGAGCACTGCTTTTGTCGTTGCTGACGGTGGCCGTTGGTGGATTGGAAGACCCGCACGCCACTGGATCGCTTGCGGACGCCTCCTTAGTCAAAGTTCTTTTGTTTGAGGACGCAGATTGGCGGACGGGTTGCTTGAGCCTGATGCTGCAGCAGTCAGAATGCTTATCCAGTGCTCTGCTAGTCGACAGATCGACCCCGCACAAAGTGCACGAGAACGACATGGCCCTGAAATGAATAGTACAAACACCCTATAGGTTTAATTAAAACTCATACTGTATATGCTACACACCTGATCTCCAGCACATGCTTCTCCTTCTTGTGCAAAATCATATCGTCGAGACTCCCGTAGAGCTCTTCACAATGCTGGCAGCGGAACATCTTGTGTGCGCGGAACAGGTGCTTCACCAACAGATGGGGTCTGTGGAAGCCCCTTTCGCAAACTGAGCAGTAGTACCGCGGCGTCCCGTTGTGGGCGAATTGCATGTGATCATCCACCCTGTGGGGTTCTGGGAAGCGTGCGAGGCAAAACGGGCAGATGAGCGATTCCTGGAAAGACTTGCATTAAAATAGTCTTTAAATGAACAGAAGGGTCTTATTCTTACCTCTTCATATTGCTTAAAGGCACTCTTATTCCGAGGGCCTGGGACAGATGATCTCCTGGCAGGCCGCGGCACCTAAAAGGGAACTGTTTCATATCGTTTTTGGGAGAATTATTCTGACTTTATGTACCGAAAGTGTATCTGGTAGCGTGTCATTCGAGGAAGAATGTGAGCAGTCAAAGTCCACGCTCATACCAGGGATTTCGTCGTGGGAGCCTTCCTTTACACAGGGCGGAGGCAGAATAAGGTTCTCTGGTGGCGGTGTCAAAAACTGCGCCTCGGGAACCTACAAGGTACATGCCAACTTGAGACAAACGATCCAAGCAAATAAATTATATTACCTCATGGCCAGGCCCACTTTCTATTCCATTGACGTCCTTGTGTCTCTCTGAGTGCACCAGAAAATCCTTTGAGGTCATGTTGTCGAGGTGAGGGCAAAGAGGGCAGACGAGGGAGGGAGAGGCTGACGATGGGGGTGTGGGAAACTGAAAATACAGATTAATGTCACATATTATATAACTAAAAAAGCAATGAAGCACCTAATAGTATGTGTTACTCTCAGAAGGAAAAGCAGTGAAATGCATGTTACCTTCACTCCATTGGCCCTCTCATCAGTTGTGTGGCTGTTGCTGTGCACCAGGAAGTCCTTTGACGTCATGAAAATGGTGCGAGGGCAGAGGGGGCACACAAGAGAGGGCGAGATTGACAAAGGTGACTTGGGAACCTAAAAGTACTTGCGTTAATTTCAGAAATAATGTAAGTGTGTTGGGAGTTGTACCTCTGCTCCATTTGCCTCGTCTTCTCCCGCATTGTTGTCATGAATCTTTGAGTGCTCCAGGAAGTCCTTATAGCCCATCTCTCCAAGGTGAGGGCAGATTGGGCACTCGCAGGAGGGAGGAGAGGACTGTAACATGGGAATTGGAAACATATAATTAGTAAAGGACATGTTAATATATTATATATTGCAATATTACCTTGGCTTCATTTTTCTTGCCTTCCTCGCCAGTGATGTTGTGGCACTTTGAGTGCACAAGAAAGTTTCTCGAGGTCATGATGTTGAGGTTTGGGCAGAGGGGGCACACAAGGGAGGGAGAGACTGATGAGGACACCTTGGAATTGTAAAAAAAAAAAACAGTTTGTCAATTTCACAAGGAATAAAAGTAATATACAGTGTGTCCGAGCAAAAACGAGAATGTTGCGCGGTTTACTCTTAACTCCTGTCAAACTCAAGTTACATAAAATCCAAAAACACTTCTGAACAGCTCATTTTATGGAGTATCTTTGAAATTAATAGAATTTTTCTCAAAAGTTAGAAAATGTGAGTGAATGCAGCTCAAAAGCCCAATCCGGCAAAGCATGTTCTGTGAGGATATTTTTATTGCAATTGTACCCTTACATGCATGATCTAGTGTATTGACTTAGAGTTATTCAATTTGAACATTTTAAATGCTTAGTAGTATCTCCTTTTCTTGCTCTTTCAAATGCATATAGTTGGACCTTTGTAGCTTTGTAGCCCTGGACGTGACAGTGAATTTAATGAAGTATACCCATTCTACAATTTGCAGAGGACCGAAATTACCAAAATACGACAGGGTTCAATAAGAATATTGATTAATTATGACCATTATATTGTCCAATTTGGCTATATTAAAAGCTTGGTAGCATCTACTCTACATGTACTTTCCAATGCATATATAAAGACCTTTGTACTATAAGATATGTACACAGCACAATTGTTTGATATAACCCCTGTTTGGCCATGTTTGCTACAGCACACTGAGCAAAAAATGGAGCTACCAGGAGTATTATGATTATATATGGCCATGACTGCACTCATTGCAAAAAAGTTACCCCGCGTATTTTAACCCTAAACATCAGCCATTCTTTGCCAAAATATAAAGTTCCTTGAAACCACTGTGACCGCTTAATAATAGCATAAACCTGTGCAAAATAGGCCATTTTAAGGACTTGGTAATTACTTAATTACATCATTACATTTAGGTTATTGATCGGAATACCATAATGAATGAACTAATCAAATGTTCATTAATATATGTTCCAATTATGAGTGAATTAGGAGCTCAAATAATATATATTAACCTTAATGTGTCTCTCCCGGGGAAAAATTCTTGTTTTTGCTCGGACACACTGTAATAAGAGAGATCAATGAAAATATGACAGTGCCTTGGCGGGGACTACGATAGACTCTCGTAGTTCCCGGCCTTGGCCGCAAGTGCAACCGGGAACTACGAGAGAATCTATCGTAGTCCCCGGTGCAACACGTTCTACGTACATAGGATCCCTACTCCCTAGCCTAGCCATCTTGCGGGCTCTCCTGAGCTGTGCGCATGATGAAAGTGCGTTAAAACATTGCTTGCTTCTGGTTCATTTTTCGCATACCCAACTACGGTTGGACCATGGACTATTTTGAAATTACTTGAACCTCCTTGCAAATTACCTTTGTGCCGTCTGTCTTGTTTGGCCCATTTTCTATGTTGTGGTTGTTTGAGTGTGCCAGAAAGTCCTTGGAGGTCATGTTTTCGAGAAGAGGGCAGAGCGGGCACACAAAGGAGACCGAGTTTGATGAGGGCAGAAGCCTGGGATTCTAAAAGCATTTTATGTTTTAATTGAATTCAGAAGCAATAACTGTAAATGTTATTATTACCTGCACTCTATTGTCCATGTGTTTCCGAGCACTGCCCTTGCCCTGGTGGATCTCTGAGTGTGCCAGGAAGTCCTTTGCCGACATGTGGCCGATGTTAGGGCAGAGGGGGCACAAAAGGCAGGAAACGCCAGGCACTGGACCTGGGTTGACTCGCACTGTTGCAGTCCTGCCCGGGACAGTCGTTGGGCTAGATGTGAGGGCCGCTCCTCCACCTGGCACGGTTGGCGTAGCCATTGCCGCCGTTGTGAACTTGTTATCGGCGGGTGGGCGGGCAGCGGGCGTTTGGGGGAGTGGTCAGTAATTTAGTCCGAGGAGCGGGGACATTGCGGACGTACGCAATCGAGGGCGATCGTGGACCTCGTGGGAAAGCGAAGCACTAAAACAGAGAAACTTGCCTTGCTAGTGCTCGGTGAACTTGCCTAGGATCCTTTTGACCTCTTTTGCCTCGCTGGCCGCCCGCCGCTTGGTGAAACAGGGTTGCCAGGTGAATTTTTTCGTTTGGTCCCAAATTTTTCGTGAAAAGATCCCAGTTACTACACTGTCTACACAGGCAGTTTGGAGCTTTGTCCCAAACAGTAAATAAGCCAATTTTTCTTACTACATTGATTTTTGGTCCCAAAATTTTTTTTTTGGTCCCAGAGGGTCAAAATGGTCCAAGATTTGGCTAATCTGGGACCATTTGGACCAAAACTGGCAACCAGTGTTGCCAGATTGGATTTTTTACGATCCAAATTGGATCATTTTGGATCATTTTAGAACCATTTGGATCAAAATATTTCAATTTGGATTTTGGATCATTTTTTGGATAATTTTGAAACCATCTGGATTTTGTTTGAATCATTTTCAAAATTGCTCCAAAGGACCAAAATCAATGTAGTAAAACTTTTGAGAAATTGCTAAGCACTATCTAAAAAACATTAAAAAATTTCGGGCTTTGAAAAATAGTTAAGCACTATCTAAATTCGATTTTTGAAAATCTGAGGTTACACCCCTAATTTTGAACTTTTCCTGGATTTGGATCATTTTTCCCCAATTTGGATCATTTTTGAACCACAATTGGACTTTTTTCGCCAAAATCATCTGGCAACCCTGCCGGAGTCTCCAAAGGCGTGAATCCTATTAAATCTTGATCCCAGACCGTGGTCTTGAAGCCTTGAAGCCCTTTGAAGGCTAAACTCAACTGAACACGGCCAAAGCTCGGCTTCCTCATCCCAGTCACGGCAGTGGCCCCAAATCCCACTAGAATCTCACTCCGCTCGATCCCACGATGGCAATGTCGAGTCCGTCCAAGCTGGACATGAAGGATCTGTCCCAGGCTCTGCCCCAGGATCCGCCAAAGGACCCGCAGGACGTGAAGGATTCACTCGAGGTGCCGCTCAAGGATTCGCCCAAGGATCTGCCCCAGGATTCGCTCAAGGATCCGCAGGACATGAAGGGCATCATTGAGGTGAGACAATGAATTGATAAAACGAGTCTGAAGGTCACAGAAGATTCAGACGACTCGGCCACTTGTTAACATCAATTAAAACTGATTAATGATCTTTGACTTAATGACCAAGGTGGACGTACACGTATATCTGAAAGTTTGCATAATATCGTTTCCTTTCTAGATCTGTGCTAGCGACGGCTTTCCCCTGGACCTGTTCGACCTGTACAACATGCCGGATCCGCCTCAGAAGGACGTGAAGGGTCGGACCCGGTACAAGGAGGGCGAGACCAAGTGGGTGCGCGTCGGGAGACACATCGAAGCTCCGGGCGTCTTTATGGTGAGGATTACACTTAATCACGTACATGACAATATAGTCGCGGACTCCTTTTAGGGCTTCGAGATCCTGAAATCTGACTTATCCGCAAGCATTATTAATTACATTACCTTGTCAATTACAATTGAACTACAAAATATAGCTGTTAATGAAACTCTCCTCCGCAGTGCACACGAGCTCATCCAAGTCGCGCGATGTGTTGCGCGCAGAGCGTACGACGTTTATGTCGCGCGCATAACTTTTTTAAAAATTGTAATGCTTGCTTATCCGTAAAGAAAAACAGTACAATACATAAATAAATCTTCCTTTCCAGCTTGAGAATGAGGAATCCTATCCGAGTGACCTGTTCGACCTCTTGCCCTTGTTCCCGAAGCCAGGATATCTTCCAGAAGATTTGTCGAAGAAGAATGGTAAGAAGTCCTAGAGTGTACTGGATATTCTTTTACGTAGTCCAGGGAAGCTAAGAAGTCCAACCAGGGCCTGCAGGGCCAATAGAAGCTTAACTTTTTGATCTAGAATAACGGCTATCCCTTGCCCTGCGTACCCAGTAGATTTGCTTGCTGGACTGTTTCTGCATAATTCCCTTGACACTCAGCGACCCAGTTGAGTGGAATTTTACTTAACAAGAAAATGCCACTCAAAAAGATTATTCTATCAAGAGATTATTCAGAAACGGAAAACCAGACAAGGCCATAAAATAAGTTAATCGTTAAAACTGAACTCTGACCTGGATCATTGTCGCATGTCCAAGTAGCCTAAACTAGGGAATGCCTAATTTTACTCATTCTTCTAGGTGTTCTAGCTAAAGGCGCTCGCTTCCGCTGCCTGCTCTGCCACTGCGACCTGAGCTCAGTCAACCACCTCGTGTACCACGCCAACGGCAAGAAGCACTCCGCGGCTTACATCTACCACCTGGAGGAGACATGTGGCTGGCGTGAGACTCTGGAGATGTGGGGTTACAAAAGGCGCGGTTCAGAGTAACTATCGAGTGTCGAGGAACGAGTGCCAATGTTACTAAAACATTCCTCCAATAAATTACTATTGGCGTTTATGCTGATCCGCCAAAATATTCCTCCTCTTTCTTGTTGTATTGTATACATTCCCTGCTCGTTTGGATCCTGATCAATATTGACAGTGCCGTAAAACCCCGATAGCCACAGTGGTTAGAAATGGGATTATACACAAAAAGTCGAGCGCAACCACGCATCTTCACGATCTGAAGTGTTGGTAAAATATTAATTCCTATTCCATTCTACTGTGCATGCACTGCACAGGCGAAAAAGGCCCTCTCTTTTTTTCAAAGGCCACACGTCAATCGGCCTTCTCTTTTCTCCCGAAGCCGTGTACAAAGCATTGACATGCAAGGGGCTCGACTGTTGCTCTATACTTCTATGGATTATTCCAGGCTAGCAAGAGATATGACGTCTGAAGTTTGTCCGCTCATAAAAAGTGGTCGTAATAGTTATATTATTTTCTACAATGATGGCACCGAGAGAGATGAAAAAGAGGGTCATTTATTTGCTCATGCTTCACGATTCTCCTCTCTTCTGACGTGTCTCGATGAGAGTATCTTCTCCTCCAACCCACTTGGCCGCCACAGGTAGAACGCTGGAGAGTAGCAACAGATAGCCCAAAACGTGTGCGGTTTCTCCTTCTTGCCGGCCTGGTGGTAGAACTTGTTACACAGCATAAACAAGACATTTGAACGGTCTGTTATTTTGTGCACAATTCAGTTTAATGCCAAAATGAAGAACGAAACTAAAGAAGAAAATGAGGATAATGGCAATAATAAGTTGACAATGACTGATTTATTCGCAGCCGCTGCCGTGATCTTAAGCGCTGTTTTGTTTGTCCAGTGGCGGTCTGTGCAGTCCAAGGTGGACTTGTACAGAGAGGAGCATTTGAACATCACGCATACGTTGGATCAGGAGGGGCTTGTGTTTAACAGGGTGCCAAAGGTATGTCAGAACAGGAATCGTAGATGAATTATTATTAGGCCATATACGAGGAGACCTGCTTTTACGAGAGTAGATTGAAAACACAAAGTACATTATCGCTTTTACTTATGGAAGAATACCACTGCACTGAGACTTTTCGTTGTTACTATTTTCTTTCGTACCTTGCATTTTACATTAGCATAGTTTATATTTCAATATATCAAAATATGTGCCATTAAACTGTATTAGTGTATATTTTTAATTTTTGGAGTGTCTACTTTTTGCACCGATTGTACTTAGAATATAACCATGAAATCACTGTGCCCATTCTTCTAGGTCGGCAGCGAGACCATCTGGAGCCTCATCGACCGCCTCGCCATCGTCAACAACTTCTCCAGCTTCTCGGACAGCGGCGACGTGAAGGACAAGCGCGGCGGGGAGAACAACTTCCTCCCGGCCATCGAGAGCCGCAAGGAGTACGTCCGGATCATGATGGAAAACTGCACCAAGCCGTATTCATACGTCAAACATCTTAATTTCATCAATTTTGAGGAGTTTGGAGAGCGGAATCCAGTGTATATTAACTTTGTGAGGGATCCCGTGGCGAGGGTGATTAGCTGGTATTACTACCACAGGACGCCGTGGCATATTATCAAGGCGAAGAATAATGTGACCGTGTTGAACAGCAATCGACCGTCTATTGAGGTATATAAAGTTACTTTAGATCAATATTAGCGCATTAGGTTGAATGTAGGAATTTGCATCGTGCATCATTTTACATTCTACTCTCTGCAAATCTACCTGGTTAAGTAGAAGAAGAGTAGGGAGAGCTCGGCTGTCCAAATGATATAGAGTTCTCAAACTATAATTGTAAATCTTCAGAAGAGTCGACAAAGACAGGTTCGGCACCTTTTGCTTCTTATCATTTGGACTGCCGAGCTACGGAAGAGCACCACTCAAACATCCATCTAAGCCAAAGAAGGGCTTTGTTTTTAATAAAATTCCTTGACCTCAATCTCAATCATTTCAGCAATTGAAACGTTCCTTCACCGAGTGCTACGACACCAACCACCACGAATGCACCTACCGGCCCGGCCAGGGCGTCTACACGAGCGGCTACGGCGGCTCCCACTACAGCCAGCTCGCCTTCTACTGCGGTCACGACATGGTGTGCAATGAGTTCGAGGGTGAGGCCGCGTTGGCGCTCGCCAAGAGCAACGTGGAGAAGTTCTACGCCGTGGTCGGGGTGCTCGAGGAGATGGACAAGTCCCTGGAGGTGCTGGAGAATTATGTGCCGAGGTTCTTTGCTAAGGCTAGGTAAGGGTACTTTGCGCATTTTTTGTGATGGATTCATAATACAGATCTTTAATACCCGAAGTTTCACTTTTTTACAAAGGGTATACAAAGTTGGAGTTACGTTGCTTACTACCATTCTACCAAAGTACCAAATAGCAAGTTAAAGGGAGTACAAGAGGTACAGTATATTTAGGAATTACGAAAGAGTTTCATAAGGATTAATAATACTTGGGCAGTACCTTGAAAGTACACAACTGAACACAATAACTTCCGTATATGTATAATTTATACACTACAGTGACTGCACAACACTGTAGTGTGCTATGTGCTAAGTAATAATGAAGGAAATAGCCACAAAAAGTATGTCTGAGCCGTTAATTAGAGGTTGTTAACTATCCTTAGGTGGGAAAGTACAAGTGGAAATCTGGCCTGATTAAGGCTTTTCCTTATCCCTTAGCCACAAGAATTTTCTAGAATTTCTTTTTTTGACCACATGGCCATGATACGGACGTTTTTTATTGTTTATTAGCTTAATTACACGATATAATGATGAATAGACGACTTTTAGGACTAATTATCGTATGCAAATTACTGTTTGAATCCACAACTACAAACTCGACTTTTGTTGCAATTATCAGCACAAACTTCTCCTCTATTTTACCGCCAATAGCCCAATAATTAAATGGGCAATAAATTATTTTCTGGGCTTTTCTCCCGACCAAGGGCTGAGAGGATGTATAATAATATTTTACACCGGGCTAAAGTGACCACTGCACAGTGGTTTGTTTGATCAAAAAATATAATATTTATATCGGAGAGTGTAATAATGAAAAATATCTTACTATATCTAACCACTGTGCCTAAGAGAGCATGATTTTTAATCCCAAACCACTGTGTCTGGTTGTGTTGAGGTGGCAGCTAGAAGCAGCTTTTTTCCCATCGGTTTCCCCTGGGATCGCTTTCTCTCATTTCTTGACCTTTTCGAGCCGCTCACAAAAGTAATTTTCTGCCGTTTTTTTGGGCAGAGGGTTGCCATATTTTATCACGTACAACCCATTTTCTTTAATTTGTCTTGAGTATTTAAGTAGCAATGGTGACTGCAACATCAATGCAAACCAAGAGCTTATCTCATTTTCCTGCTCAAATTGCATCAAATTTGTTGAGTATTAAAGTAGCAATTGTGACTAAATATCAATGCGAACCAAGAGCTTATGCCATATTACTACTCAAATTGCATCAAATTTGCTAAGTATTAAAGTAGCAATGGTGACTAAATATCGAGAACCAAGAGCTTATTTCATATTACTACTCAAATAGTATAAAATTTGTACTTAATTACGTGAAATATCTGTCATCCCTGAAACTGACCTCTTTTTACCTTTTAGAACAACCTACAACGATATGATGCGAGGCCAACACATCAACAAGAATAACTTCAAGCCCAAGACACCAAACAGGATCAAAGTGGACATGAGGAAAAACTTCACCAGGGAAATTGAGTTCTTTGAGTTCTGCAAGCAGAGATTGAACAAGCAATACTTGCTCATGAAGTAGAAGAAGAAAGTTTTGTTATTTAAATAGGAAATATATTCATACAGCCATATGTAAAGTCTTACACTTGTTGAAGACAATGAACAATTCAGTTTTAAAGATACACAAATGCACTTATCAAGGCGACATGTTCACTTATTGATAACAAGGAACAATTCAGTTATAAAAATGTACTTATAAAGGGGGCATGTGTTTAAATCGAATGGAAAATATTCTCAAGTGTTTGTGAGATGATTAATTTGACATAATGTTTTATTGATTTTATGTGCACAAAAGAACAAAGAAAGTCGTTCATATAGGGGGCATCTGTGTACGTTATTTAAGATTTGTTTAAGTATTTTTTTCACCAAAATCTGAATATAAATGAGACTGCACTACAATATCCTTCTTTTTGCACATATGTGTGCTTTGGGATATCTTTTTAATGGGGACCTTAACTTGGTTTTTTACCTCCGCGAAAGATAAATGTAATAAAATAATCCATTTTGCACTTTTCCTTGTTGCTCAAAATGATTACTCGTAACTGTGGGTAATTTATGACTTGGTGTACTACATTAAATATTATATACACATGGAGCTGCATTTGACTGCACGCTAAATGCATATAAATGCTAAAGCTTGTAACAAGGAAAATGCTCTTTCAGGCAGAATAAACGAAAAAGGGGAAAAGTTCTTACAAGACCCTTACCATATAGTTTCAGTTTTCTCTCCTTTCAACTTTACCTTAACAAATGTTCTCTTTTACCGTTGGCTTACTGGGTGACTAATGACTATGGAAGCAAGGTTATTACTCCATGTTTTGTGCATTAAGTAATTAAGGGTGGGTATACCTGCAGTTAATTTAACGATTCGTTAGTCAAAAAAGGGCAACAGGAGGGGAAACCTGGAGAGTACAAGAATTAATTAAATTATTGAAATAAAGGTTTCTATTGAAATCGTGTACCTTTTTTATATTAATAAAAGTCATTCAAATTTCATGAGATTATCTTTTAAGCCTAAATGTAGATAGCAAATACTTCTTCAACATGTCTATTTCTGTCCTAGGCTAATGTCAAAAACTCATTAAAACTTTGTACCGATGATATATTTTGTCAAAGTCTTTCCTGTGCTTTCTTTCAAGATTTGTACTGCCTGTATTGGGATGTTTTTAAGCTTTATACACAAATATTTGGACAAAACCATGTTACTACATTGCCAGACAACAAGACCAGACAGTATCTTACTCCTTAGCCACACAACATAAACAGAATACGTCAAAAGATAACAAGTAATCAGCACCGGATCTAGACTACAATGGCTGAGAAGCATAAAATCATATAAAGGTCAAATAGATAAGATAAAACACGGAAACAGCACAACATACTTAGCCGGCAAATAGGTTATGAGGGCCGGCAGATAACAGTTCTGGCAATCACACACTTGCACTGTTTTATGTGTGCCTTTCACTGTTTGTATGCATAGTGAGAAAACATATTTCCTCGAACGTTTCGTGTGACTTCATATTTCTCCCGGTTGTATGAATATTCAAACAAAATATAAAACAAGGAAAGTTTTTTCGTTGGAACTTTTTGTTTGTTTCGTGCTCGTTCATCTGCCCTCGAGGAATGACTCCGTTTTGTACTCTGGAAACCAATATTTAAACTTATTGCCTTATGAGTTAGGATAAAAGCACTGTAATTTTACTATAGGTAAGTGTACGTACTTTCCAATCCCTACATACCCTTGCCAGAGAAGACTCAAAACTCGTGCCCTTGCGTAGTCCCAACCATGAAAAAGTAAAATTAATAATATTTTTCTTATACCATAGCTTCCCTTGCCCTAATATGCCTGGATATGCCTGGTTGGAGTACTTGTCTTAAGTTTTACAAGGTAACCTTCCAAGTATATATTAATGTTGAACCTACTTTAGTTTGAAAATTGAAAACTTTAATATTGCCAAAACTTTTTCCTCGGTAGTTGAAGATCTAATGTTTTCCAAATTGAATGCGGGTTCTTCTCATTTTAATGCATTAAATGCACATAATGCAGCAGAAGGAAAACTCTACCACCTCTCTCTCTCGCGCTATGTCTGTGAAAGGGAGTATGTAGATTTAAAGATGGAGGGATGTGTGTTAGGGTGATAGTGATGGTGAGA
>LR137689.1:16205-36163 GCA_900659605.1 Tisbe holothuriae | reverse complement strand
TTAAATAGAAAGAATTGATTATATTTTTGAATTTGTTAATATTTAATAGAGTATTATTAGTAATTGGGGTTAAGTCGTAACAAGGTAGCCGTAGGGGAACCTGTGGCTGGATAAATTAAAAGAAAAAAATTTAGATTCGTTAGTGATATATATAAAAATAGATAAAAAAAAGTAAAAATTAAATATTAATTTTTAATTGTTACCAACCGACCACAATAAAAGTTAATTTTAAATAACAAACAATCAATACAGATAGTTTTAAATATAGATATTTAATTTAAAAACAAAAAGAGTAATAGGTGGATACCTTGGTTTTAGAAAAAAAATAAAAAAGTTAGGAGAATCTCCACGGATCTTTTTTTAAATAAAAGCAATAAGCTTTTATATTTAAGAAAAAGGGAATTGAAACATCTCAGTACCTTTTTAAAAAAATCAAAAGAGAAAGCAATAGTAGTGGTGAGCGAACTTGCATTTAGGAAATAGATGGTATTTATTATAAATGAAAACAAATTGAATTTGTTTACTAGAAAAGGTGAAAGTCCTGTAGTTTTATAATAACCATATTAATTAGTTAGTAAAAAAAAATATGTGTTGTTTTTTTTGAATAAAAAACCCACTTTTTATTCCTTTATTTTCTAAAAACCGATAGTGTACTATGTATCGTGAGAGAAAGGTGAAAAGTAACAATGTCAAAAGTTTTGAAAATATCTTGAAACTTATTACTCACAAGCATACGAAGCAAAACATTTTTGTTTTGTAACGTTATACCTTTTGCATAATGGGTCAATGACTTTATTAAAGTAGCAAGCATAATTAGTTTTAATGAATGCGTAAAGAAATTATATTTAGTTACTTCAATAAGACCCGAAGCTAAGTGATCTAACCATGATCAAGTTGAAGAGTCTAAAAACTCAGAGGACTGAACCCGTGTATGTTGCAATATACTGGGATGAATTGTGGTTAGGGGTGAAAGGCCAACCAAACTTAGTATAGCTGGTTTTCCACGAAACTTATTGAAGTAAGGCGTTTTATTTTCTTTTTATTTAGTCAAGCACTTTTAATTGGATGGGAATCTTTGATTTTACTGATAATTATTAACCTTTAAAAAAATAAATAGTAATAAAACAGGTAGATTTTAAGTGATAAGGTTTAAAATCGAGAGGGAAACAGCCCAGATTGTTAATGAAGGTCTTTAAGTTGTATTTAAGTGAAAGGAAGAAATATTTATTTATCGTATTAGGATGTAGGCTTGGAAGCAGCCACCATTTAAAGAAAGCGTCAAAGCTCACTAATATATTGTTAATTATTTCTGTAAATGTAAAGAGACTAAAAATATACACCTAAATTACAAATTATAAAATGGTAGTGGAATGTTCTGTATTTCATTTAAGTAAAATATTAAATATTTTATTGAGAAATCAGAATTAATTATGTTGATATGAGTAATAAAAAACAATGTGAAAAACATTGTCGCCGAAAACCTAAGGGTTTCTATTGAGCAGGATTAACCAAGTAGAGTAAGTCGATTTCTAATAAAAAAACCAATGTTTTTTTAGATGAGTAACATAGTACATTAAGTAGACCGTAAATTAATTTTTAATTTATTATTCTAAATAAATTATATTTAATATATGCTGGAAAACAATTAATGTTTTTGTATCGTACCCTAAACCAACACAGGTAGGTAGGTAGAGAATACTAAGGCGTTTGGGAGAATCATGTTGAAGGAACTCGGCAAAATAATCTTGTAACTTCGGGAGAAAAGATACTTATTATAAAAATAATAAGTCAAAGAGAGCAGGAAGAAGCGACTGTTTAACAAAAACACAGGACTCTGCTAAATTGTAAAATGAAGTATAGAGTCTGACTCTTGCCCGGTGCTGTAGTGATAACTTTAAGTTGTGTAATAAGCATCTTAAACTAATGCTCAGTAAACGGCGGCTGTAACTCTGACGGTCCTAAGGTAGCGAAATTCCTTGTCTGTTAATTGCAGACCTGCATGAATAGAGTAACGACTTCTTCACTGTCTCCAACATGATCTCAATGAAATTGAATTTTCTGTGAAAATGCAGAGTGCTAGTAGCTAGACGGAAAGACCCTGTGCACCTTTACTATAAACATATGTTGTTTCTATTTTTTTGGATTATGCAGGATAGATTTGAGTATTTCGGAAAAGATAAATTAATTTATCTTTTCCGAAATACGTTCTTGAGATATAATTTTTTTCATAAGATAGAACTAATTAAATATATAATTATATTTGTAAAAATCATATGTGTGGTAGTTTGACTGGGGCGGTCGCCTCCTAAATAGTAACGGAGGTGTACAAAGGTAAATCTTCAGCTGTTTAGAACACAGCTTCTGTGTATAATGGCCTAAATTTGCTTAACTGAAAGAAAAACACTTCTAACAGAAACGAAAGTTGGTCATAGTGACCCGGTTATTTCTAGTGGTAGAGTAATCGATTAACGGATAAAAGGTACGCCAGGGATAACAGGCTTATCACTCCCCAGAGTTCATATCTACGGAGTGGGTTGGCACCTCGATGTCGGCTCATCACATCCTAGTGCAGTAAGGGGTTCTAAGGGTTTAGCTGTTCGCTAATAAAAGTGGTACGTGAGCTGGGTTCAGAACGTTGTGAAACAGTTCGGTCCCTATCTACTATTAGTATAAGAAAAATCATATTAACTTTTTCCTAGTACGAAAGGACTGGAACAAGCATGCCTATTGTGTATCAATTGTTAAAAATAGCATAGTTGAGTAGCTACGCATGTACAAATAACTGCTGAATTCATATAAGTAGGAAGTTGTAATATATGTAATTTTTCTAATTAGAGGTACGTTAAAGATTATTACGTAATGATAGGTAGTATGTGTAAGTTAAGTAATTAATTCAGCAAAACTATACTAAGTATACCAAAGAGTTTTTAAATTAAAATACATAAAATATATATAAATAACTAGAGACGATTAATACAATTCTTTTTTTAATTGTTATATTATTAATGCCACAATTAGATTTTTTAGTAATTCAAACAGAGAGTTTTATTTTACCTTCCTTTTTTTTTTATTATTTTTTATTTTTAAAAAAAATAGAACCTTTATTAACATTTCAATTAAGAATTAAAAAATTATTAGAATTAGAATATTATATATGGTTTGATAATAATTTAAATACATTTGTTGAATATGATACCATTTTAGTAAAGAAGACAACAGATTCTTTATTTTATGGTAAATATTATTTTGAATGGTTATGCTTTTTTTTACCAGAATATAGAGTAGTTTTTCCAGATAGAATGTATCCAATGGATTTATATTATTTACAAGGTATTTACTATAGTGCTTTTGATGAATGCAATCGTAATTATTTTAGAGTAATTAATTATTAATAATGATACAAAAAATCAATTTATTTGTATTCTATTTTGTTTTTTTTATATATATAAAAAAAACACTTGAGTATAATTTACAAGATTTAATGCTCTCTATTCATCTATATAGTGTGATATTTATATCTTGTTTTTTATTTTTTTTTTTTTTTTTTAGGTTATTTTAATTTTTTAAATACGAAATAAATATTTTTTTTTTATATTTACTGATATTTCTTTATTTAAGTGGTTTATTATGGAGTTTCTCCTCTTGGGGTATATATTTTTTTGGTACTTCTTGGTTATTTTTTAGTATTTGTTTTTTATTTTGTATATTATATTTTTTTTATTTTTTCTTAAAAAATAAAAAAAATTGGTATTTTTTTTATTTTATTGAATATTTTTGGATTTTATTAATATTTTATTATTTTTTTATTAAAAACAACTACCAAACAATTCATCAAAATACAAAAACAATTATTTTAACTGAATATCTAATGAATCATGATATATTTTATTTAATTTTTTATTTATTCTTGTTTAGCATTTTTATTTTACAATTAGTTTTTTTTTATGCTGCTGTGTGGTATGACAATAGGCGTATAGCTCAGTGGTAGAGCAACCGACTTTTAATCGGCTGGTCGCTGGTTCAAATCCAGCTGCGCCTAATAAACGCGAATAGCTCAGGGGTAGAGCGAGTGACTGTTAATCACCAGGTCATCGGTTCAAATCCGATTTCGCGTTTTTATCTAATTATTTAACAGACTATTATTCATTAAAAAAATCAGCGTTAATATTTAATATCTTAGATGAAGGATTTTCAAATGAATTAGAAAAAATATATATAAAATACTCTACTAGTCTAAGCTATGTGAATGTTTACGATGGTTGTTCATATAAAAATAATTACAAATCACACACAATGTATCAAATATATTTTACACAAAATAATTTATGTATAGCATGGAATGGTATCACATAAATGGAGGGATGGCCGAGCGGTCTAAGGCATTTGCTTGGAAAGCAAACAGAGTTTTCTCTCGCAGGTTCGAATCCTGTTCTCTCTTATTTTTTAGAAAAGAATGATTTTGTATGGTAGTAAATGAAATAAATGTTTTTCTTTCAATCTTTTTTTATCGAAAATATAAAAAAATCAATTGTATATAATGAAAATAATAAATTAGTTATTTTAAGTAATAAGAGTCAATCTACATTTATTGTTTCTAAAGTAGAAAGTTTATTATTTAAAAATAATAATATCACTGTATTTTACACTAATAATAAGTATTTGAATAATAAAATAATTTATTCTTTAAATCAAATTCGTTTTTTTATTTCTGCTAACTTATATGGTTTAGCAAGTAGGTTTCGTATGATTGGTAGAGGTTATTATTTATATAGTAATAAAAATATTCTATATTTTAGACTAGGTTTTAGTCACGTAATTAAATTTATTTTACCATTAGATACACAAATAAAAAAAAAAAAAAAAAAAAAAAATTTTTGGGTTTTACATGGTTTTAGTTTAAATCAGTTATCACACATACAACAAGCAATTCGTGGTTTACGAGGACCTAATTTATATTCAAAACGAATAAAAGGTATTTCTTTGTATAATGAATTCATACCTAGAGGTGTTAACAGTTTAAGTAAATTTTAATGTATTTTCTTTTGTTATTTATAATTTCTTTTCTTTTTTTTAATTACAATATACTTTCTATATGGTTTTCTTTTTTTTTAAGTCTTTCTTGCTATTTATCTCCTTTTTTTTGGGAAAATCAATTTTTTTTTTCAAATGATAATAGTTTTTTTT
Source organism: Tisbe holothuriae (assembly GCA_900659605.1). Taxonomy (NCBI): domain Eukaryota; kingdom Metazoa; phylum Arthropoda; class Copepoda; order Harpacticoida; family Tisbidae; genus Tisbe; species Tisbe holothuriae. The sequence continues at coordinate 30,979 of LR137689.1, read as the reverse complement.
TAAGTTGGTGTGATTATTTGTATACTTTAAATAAAAGTTATTTTATAGAAAATATTTATTTTTTAGAAAAAACGAATATGCATCATTTTATAGGTAATACTAATAATGAAATTGAAATTAATATTAATATCAACAATACATTGTTTGATACTAAGTCAAATATTAATTCTTTTTATTTATTATGGTTAGAAGCTAGTTGTAGTCGTAGTAATTTAATTGATTTTTATTGTTTACAGCAACAACAAATTCTATTAGCTGGTGAAACATCACTTTCTTTTTATAGAATATATAATAAGTCTTTAAATGAAATATTGTTTTATAGTATTTATTTAATTAATCCACCAAATTTAAGTTTATATTTGGTAAAAGTACAATGTTTTTGTTTTGAGGAAATTCTAATAGGGTCTCATGAATTAATTAACTTACCAATATTAATTTACTTAGATAACATTATTTTATTAGAAAATAAATTAAATTGGTTAAATTTAATTTATTTAGAATATATAGCTTTAATTAAAGAAATATAAAAAAGTATATTTATTAATATGTACTTGTAATTCAATGGTAGAATGTTCCGCTCATAACGGAAAAGCTGTAGGTTCAATTCCTACCAAGTACATACAAATATGATCTTTTAGCGGAGTAGATTAATGGTAAATCATCAGACTCATGATCTGAAGTCAAAGGTTCAATTCCTTTCTCCGCTTTTTGCGAGTATAGCTCAATTGGTTAGAGCGTAAGTTTGTGGCACTTAAGGTTGTGGGTTCGAGTCCCATTATTCGCCTCCAAATGTTCGGAAAAGGGATAGTTTAATGATAAAATAGTGGAATCATAATCCATCTGATGTAGGTTTGAATCCTGCTCCCAATAAAAAAACTAGAATAGTGTACAACGAAATCACTGAAAGAATAAAAAAAAATTTTAATGGTAGCAAAATATAAACAATTAAAAAAACAAATAGAAGTAATGGAAAGATTTAAAGAAGTTTCTACAGCAATTCGTTTTGTTGCTGGAGGTGAATTAGGTAGATTAAGACCTGAAATTAAAGGTCGATTTGTAGGATTAACTAGTGTTGTTCCCATTTTACAAAATGATGAATTATCTGAAGATATTAGTAGTAGTATGGTTGTTTGTATTACAGACGATCGTGGTACTTGTGGTATGCATAATTTAAATGTATTAAGATGTGCTAATGAAGTAATTGATGATTTAATCGATTCTCAGATAGATTTTTATCTTTATAGTATAGGTAGAAAAGGTAGACAGTATTTTAAAACAATGTATAAAAGAAATTATAAAGGCTATACCACACAAATCAATGATGTTAGATTTTCTATTGATATTGCTTATTTATTATTTGATAAAATAGCTAGTTTAGTAGATAATAAAGTAGATCAGTTTTTTTTTATATTTAATAGATACTATTCTGTTAAATTTCAAACAGGTGTTGTACACTCCATCTGTAATTTTACAGATTTTAAAAAAAGTTTAATCAATCAAACAGTAAAATCAATTAATAAAAAAAAAGCGTTCACTTTTTGGAGTTCTTTATTATCTCAGATGGATTATGAAGATTTTGTTAATTCTTTATATAGTTTTAGCGTTAGTTTATTTTTAGTCGATGCTTTAGATGATAATAGATATAGTTTTTTAGCTGGTAGATTTAATGCAATGGATGAAGCAATTCGTAATTCTAATGATATGATTTCTCATTTAACAGTACTTTACCATAAAGCAAGACAAGATTATATTACAAATGAGTTATTAGAAATTACTACATGTAAAGAAGTTTTAGATGAAAATAAGAAAACTAATATTAAATTATTAAGAATAGTGTATGAAAACATAGATACCATTGAAAAGTATTAATGAGTAAATTATTTATAATTAAATATTTAAATATTAATTTTAAAAAAAAAAAAAATACAACTAAAGATTTAAACATCAATATTAATAACTTTTATAATACATGTTTAACAGAGTATAAAAGAAATGATTTATTTGATTCTTTTAATAAAGAATCAATTTCTAATTTTATGATTAATTGTTTTTTTTTTGAAAAAACAATTAATCATAGAATTAATTTATATAAGTATGTTAAATTAAGTCAATTAAAATATACATATTCAATATATAATAGTAATCAAACTATATGGATAAAAATTAAAAATAAAATAACTAATAGTTTCGGTACATTAGTACATAAAAATAAAATTATTTATAGTAAATCTGTGGCATCTATTAATAATACGTATAAAGAAGAAAAATATGGTAATTGGTTATTAAGTAGAAAATTACAGCGGTTTTTATTATTGTATAAATGGAAAAAACCATTTGAGGTAAAAAATGTGATAGTTTGTTGTACAGGTATAAAACGTTTTTTTAGATCTAGTTTAGGTCATATTACACAACTTTTAATAAGATTATGTAAAAAATATTTTCGTATTTTAAGAAGATATTTTAGATGGCTTTTAAAATTTGTTAGAATTGCGGGTAGAAGAAAGAAGAAAGTACTTTTAACTTATAGACAAAGATTACATACTATGTGGTTACGTTACAATATGAAAAATAGAAAAAAACAATTAATGTTATTAACGCAATTACGTTTAATGAAAAGTTACAGTAATAACAATCAAAAAGTACGTAAGCGTAAAGGTAAATTTGATTTTGGATATTAAAATTTAATATTATTACAAAAGAATGTATTAGGATTAGTTAGTTTAAACATAAAAATACAGTGTATTATAGTTATACTTTAAATGTATACAGAAAAGTATATAAACAATTTTAAACAAAAAACAATGTTACCTACTGATAGTGGGTGGAATTTATTTAAATCTTATCTGATTGAATACAGATGTAGCTCAAATTTAAATTCTTTTTGGAATTTTGGTTTTTTAGCAGGTATTTTTTTAGGTATTCAATTAGTTACAGGTTTACATCTAAGCTTTTGGTATACACCTCATATTGATTATGCTTTTGATAGTGTTATTAATATCATGAGAAATGTTAAATATGGTTGGTTTATACGATATTTACATAGTAATGGAGCTTCTTTTTTTTTTATAGTTATTTATATTCATATATTAAGAGGATTATATTATGGATCTTATAGAAAGCCTCGTACTATGGTTTGGTATAGTGGTGTTGTTATTTATTTTTTAATGATGGGTTCTGCTTTCTTAGGTTATGTATTACCTTGGGGACAAATGTCTTATTGGGCTGCTACAGTAATCACTAAATTATTAACTGTTATTCCATATGCAGGTAAAACTTTAGTTGCTTGGGTATGGGGAGGAGAAACAATTAATAATGCTACATTAAATAGATTTTTTTGTTTACATTATATTTTACCTTTCGGTATAGCTGCTATTGTTTGCTATCATATTAATGTTCTTCATAAAGTAGGTAGTAGTAATCCATTAGGTTTTCAAACAGGAGCACGAAATACAATACCTTTTTATCCTTATTTTATCGTTAAGGATTTAGTAGCTTTAGCAATTATTATGATTTTATATATGTATTTTGTTTTTTTTTATCCAGAATATCTAAGTCATCCTGATAATTATGTTCCTGCTAATCCTATGGTTACTCCAGCTCATATTGTTCCAGAATGGTATTTTTTACCTTTCTATGGTGTATTACGCTCTTTTACTGATAAAATTTGGGGAGTTGTTATTATGTTTGCAGCTATTTTTTGTTTATTTTTATTACCATTTTTAGATAGAAGTAGAATTAAAGGTAATATGTTTAGAAGTTTATCCAGTAAACGAGACTTTTTTTTTTTTACTTTCAATTTTATTTTTTTAGGTTATTTAGGTAGTTGTGCACCAGAACAACCTTTTATTATATTATCTTTAATCTGTTCACATATACATTTATTTTTTTTTTTTTTTGCTTTACCATATCATAGTATAGATTCATTATTTGGCTTTGTACAAAATATAAAGTATAATCAAAAAAATACAATTTTTCACATATATTTAAACACATTTAAAAAATTTTTAAAGAACTAATTAATTTAGTAAATTTTTATTTTATTATATATGTATATATTATTTGTATTAATATTATTGGTCTTTATTATTATTTTATCATGTTATGTATAATTATTTAATTAGTTTTGTTTTTATGTTATTTACTATTGCTTTAAGTACTTTATTAGAAAGAAAAGTATTAGGTAGTATACAAAGAAGAAAAGGACCTAATGTAAATGGAATATTAGGTTTTTTACAGCCTTTTGCAGATGGTTTAAAATTATTACTAAAAGAAACAATTGCTCCTGAAAAAAGTAATTATTGGGCATTTTTACTAAGTCCTGCAGTTACTTTTTTTTTATCTATTAAATTATGGACTTGTATTCCTTTAGATGCTTTTCATTTTCCTTCTAGTATCATGTTTGGTTGTTTTTCTCTACTTATTTATCTATCTTTAGGTAGTTATGGTTTAATTTTTGGTGGTTGGTCTTCTAATTCTAAATATGCTTTTTTAGGTGGTATGAGAACAGCAGCACAAGTAATTTCATATGAAATTTGTTTAGGGTTTTGCTTAATCATGATTTGTTTAATGAGTCATAGTTTAGATATACGTGATATAGTAGAATTTCAATCTAAATTATGGTATGTTTTTCCTTTATTTCCTTTTTGGGTTTTATTTTTTATTTCCATTTTAGCAGAATCTAACAGAGCACCTTTTGATTTACCTGAAGCAGAAGCTGAATTAGTTGCTGGTTATAATGTAGAATATTCCGCTTTAGCTTTTGCTCTCTATTTTTTATCTGAATATTTAAATTTAATTTTTTTAAGTGCTATATCAACACTTTTTTTTTGGGGAGGTTGGAGTCCTTTCTTTTTTTGTAGTAATTTAGGTATTCCAGGTAGCATTTGGTTTTCTATAAAAGTAATGTTTCATGTATTATTGTTTATTTGGATTAGATCTACTTTACCTAGATATAGATATGATCAACTAATGAAATTAGGATGGCAAGTTTTATTACCTTGTTGTTTATTTTTTATTTTATTAGGTGTTATTTTAATGGTTCATATGACAAAAATACTTTCTTTTGGTAATTATTAATAAATGAAAAAAAAAATAGCACATTTAAAAAAAATTAAAAATTTATCTTTTTATTTTCAATCTAAAAATGATTGGAGTAATTGGTCTTTTTATTTATATGATCCCTTTTTTATACTTTTTATTAATTTTTTTATTAAAAACGGTAATAAAAAAAAAACTATTAGTTTAGTAGAAAAAATTTTTTATTTGATTAAGTTAATCACACGTTTATCTCCTATTTATGTTTTAAAAAAAGCGATATATAATAGCCAACTATTTTTAGAAACTATACCTGTATTACAAAAAAATAAATCAAAAAAAATAAGAATTCTTTTTTATAAATCTAAAATGTACAATAGTAAAAAAAGAATACAAAAAGGAATTAGCTTATTAATGGAACATGTACAATTAATAAAAACAAAAGAATTATTTTTATATGAAAAAATTGTAATTGCCATTTTAAATGCATTCTTTAGACAAGGACCTGTTTATGATAAAGTTCAACAATTATATCAATGTATTGGTAATATTAATAGAAAAAAACGATTTTATCGAAAAAAAAATAAAATGTTACATTATAATATAAATCGTAAAAAAAATAGAAAAATGAGAAATATAAAAAAAAGAATACATCTACGTAACAGAAATAAAAAAAAATATTCTATTTATAGTGTTTGCTATAAGTTTTCATAAATTTGTAGTATATGTACAACATAATATTTAAAAATACATAGTAAAAATTAGTAATTGTTTTTTCTTTTTTTTTTACATTTTCTTTATAAATGGACAAAAAAGATATAATATATATAAATGAAATTGAAATTCCTGTACAAGATTGGAATTTAAATTTATTACAATTTTGTGAAGAAGTGGAGTTAGTTATTCCACGATTTTGTTACCATGATGAATTATCTGTAGCAGGTAATTGTCGTATGTGTTTAATTGAAGTGGTGCATTCACCAAAACCTGTTATTTCATGTGGTTGTATGTTAACAAAAGAAATGAAAGTATTTACTAATTCTACATTAGTAAAAAAAGCGAGAGAATATGTGATGGAATTTTTATTAATTAATCACCCTTTAGATTGCCCTATATGTGATCAGGGAGGTGAATGTGATTTACAAGATCAATCTTTTGTTTATGGTAGTGATAGAGGTAGATTCAAAGAAATTAAACGTGCTGTTGAAGATATTGATTTAGGACCTTTTATAAAAACAATTATGAATAGATGCATACATTGTACTAGATGTATTAGATTTTCCAAAGAAATATTAAATGTACATAGTTTAAGTATGCTAGGTAGAGGTAGGGAAAGTGAAGTAGGTACTTATTATAATCAAGATTATTTGCATGAATTATCTGGTAATGTGATCGACTTATGTCCTGTAGGAGCACTAACATCTAAACCTTATGCTTTTTCTGCTAGACCTTGGGAACTTTATAGTATGGAAACAATTGATGTATTAAATAGTTTTTGTTCTGATATTAAAGTTGATATTAAAGGAAATGAAGTAATGAGAATTTTACCAATCACAGATAAAATTTATAAAACAGATTGGATTAGTGATTCTATTCGTTTTTGTTTTGATGGTTTTAAAAAAGATAGATTAGTTAATCCATTAATTTATGACATGAAAGAAAATTTTTTTTATTCTTGTAGTTGGGATTTTTGTTTTTTTATTTTAAATAAAATAAAAAAACAAAAACTTACATTTTATAAAGGTGACAATATAGATGTAGCAACTATTTCTTTACTAAATGAATTAATTAGATCAAGTACAGTTTTACATAAAGAAAATAAAAATATCACTTCAGTAAGTGATATTAATAATTATTTGTTAGATAAATATGAGATAACTAGTAATAAAAAAAATATAACTTTTTTTTTTAATACTAATATGAAAAAAAATAATCCTGTATTGGATAGTATCATAAAAAAAAAAAAATAAATATATATATTTTTTTTTTTTTTGTAGTTTTATTAAAAATAATTATAATCTTTGTCATTTAAGTTTAAAAAAAAAAATTTTTTATTCTATCTTAAAAGGTAAACATTTTGTTTGTAATATATATACAAATTATAATATAGTTCGAATTTATGCAGATAAATATAATATTTTAAATACAATTAAATATGCTTCTTTAAATAAGATACCTTTTGTGCATAAATTACATTTACTTACTCACGAGACAACACTACACAATCAACTATATATAGGTAATGACACTAAATGGACAAATACTAGTTATATCACTACAAATATGAATACTATAAATATATTATTAAATTATAATAAAAATATACATTTAAATAAACAAATTTTTACGTATAATGTTTTTATTGGACATCATATGATTAACAATAGTATAGAAAGCAATTTAATATTACCAAGCAGACTTTTTTTAGAAGATTTAAGTAGTTATTATAATTTGTCTGGTATTTTAAAAAAAACAACCGTTATTCAAGACTACCTAGATTTATGTAAAAGTTTAAAAGAAATTTTATATTTAATCACTAATATATATATCTTTGATTTAAAAAAAATTCCTTTTTTTTTTGAAAAAAAAGGAATTTTTTGTTTTAATATAAAAAAAAAAAATATTAATTTTTTTTATTGCAATTCTTTTTTAACTCAAAATATTTTTAAAAGTTACACTTCTAATATTTTAAGTAATCAATCTATTTTTTTATTAAAAGCTGAATTTGAAAAAAAACAAAAAAAATTAAAAAATTTTAATTTTTAAATTAGACAAAGTGTCTAGGTAAAAGCAATACATCTGTTTAGTAAATAGAAATGTTAAATTTAATTTTTATAAATTTGTTATCCATTGGTATTATTATGTCTTCTATTCTTTTATTATTTGAAAGTAATAGAGTTTATTCTGTCTTATATTTAATTTTTATTTATATGTGTAGTTCTATTTTATTTATGTTTATGGGTATTGGTCTTTTAGGAGCTTTTTATTTTTTAGTTTATATTGGTGCTGTTTCTGTATTATTTCTTTTTTCTGTTATGATTTTAGATTTAAAAGATTCTATATATGAAAGAGATTATACATATATGTTTCCTTTTCTATTATTATTTCTAATATTAAGTATACAATTTTTTATTTTTATATACGATAAAAATTTAAATATTTATGGAAATTATGATAATTATGAATATTATTTACATCCTAATGAATTTTTACGTTTAGTTGGTATTGTTATATTTTGTAAATATAATATTGTTCTTCTCGTTTGTGGTTTATTATTACTAGTTTCCATGGTAGGTTCAATTTTTTTAACTAATACACGAAAAGGTTTATTAACTAAGAAACAAACTTATCCTATGGCAAGAGCGCCACTAATTTATCATGTTAGTATTTATTAATAATATGAAAAAAAATTTAATTTATATTTTATCTAATCTCGGTGTACATATTGGACATTCAATACAAGAAACAAAAAGTGAAAATATTAATACTATTAAAGGAATTATTAACAATACAAGTATTATTGATTTGCAGCTAACAGTTTTTTATTTAAAAAGAAACTTGTTTTTTATTCAAAAATTAGGTAATATCTCAGGTAATATTTTATTTTATAGTAGTAATATACATAATTACAATAATAACCTAAAAAGTTATCTAATTAATCTTTTAGTTTTTAAAGAAAAACAATCTTTTTTTTCAGAAAAATGGAAGAGTGGTTGTTTCTCTAATTATAAAACACAAGTTATTGATATCTTAAATATGATTGATTTTTTAGATTTAAAAAATCAAAATATAATAAAAAAAAAAAAAATTAGTCCTAAAGGCTATAGAATTTATTTAAATAAAACAAATAGAGTATTACAGTTTAAAAAATATAATTTTTTAAAGTTTCGTATGCTGCATTGGTTAGATTTTCTTATTCAAATAATATTTGTAATAAAAAAAAAAAAAATAGTTGGTTTAAATTGGTATCAGGAATGGAAAAGAATAAATAAATACTGGAGATTTTATTATTATTTTAAATTCTATAACAATTTCTTAAAATGGCCTGATTTATGTATTTTAACAAATCATTTAAATAGAGATAGCATTATTTCTGAGATTAATAGGAAAAAAATTCCAACTATAGGATTATTAGATACTAATACTAAAGGTTCTGGTTTAAGTTATTATATACCAAGTAATGATGATTCCTTTTTAATTTTATTATTTTATTTCAGATTATTTATTAATAGTTATAAACAAGGCAGCTTATTAAATCTTTAAATATTTCGGAAAGTGGCGCAATTTGGTTAGCGCGTTTACTTTGGGAGTAAGAGGTTGAGGGTTCAAGTCCCTCCTTTCCGAAAAATGCTTGTAACTCAACGGTAGAGTGCCGGCTTGATAAGCCGGAGGTTAGTGGTTCGATTCCACTCAAGCATATATAGAAAAGAACGAAAAAACTATATATATAAAATATGTTTTATAATTTATTTTTTAAAAATATAAGTAAACAAAAATCTATTTTCAATTATAAAAAAAAAAATACAATTTCTATGGTACATTATAATCATTTTAAAAAAATTAATTTAATGGTTAATTTAAACGAATTATATTTTTTTTTTTCATATTTATTAAAAAATTTAATAAATATGAAAAAAAAAAATTCAATCTCTATTTTTACAAATCAATTTATAAGTAAAAGCAATAAATTAAATAATACTAGATTTAATATATATTTATTGTCTAATGTCTTATGTAATTTATTTTTTTATGCTAATAAAAAAACATTGACTATTTTATTTTTTACTCCTTCTTCCATTAATATTTTAAATTTGTCTTTTATTTTTTATAAGTGGATATCTATAGAGTTAAGTAAAAAAAATAAATCCACAGTGGTACATTTGCCACGAAAATCTAAAAAATATACATTACTAAGATCTCCTTTCGTATTTAAAAAGGGTAGAGAGCAGTTTGAACAGAATGAAATTAAATTAATTGTTAATTATAGTTATTTTTTATCTAATAATTATTTTCATTTTTTTAATAAAAAAATGAAAAATAGTTTTTTTATAAAACATAAATATTACAATTATCTCCATTAAATATTTATTTACATAGATACGTATAGTATTACAACATTAATATGTTTTTAAAAAAAAGTATTCCATATACACCATCTATGCGATTTACCTCTTTAGTAGATAAAAGGTTATTGAGCAATTATAAAATAAAATCTTTGAATTATACATATTTAAAAAAAAATGGTATTAATAATGAAGGTAAAAAAACAGTAAGGCATAAAGGATGCTTTAAAAAAAAAAAATATGTACATTTAGATTTATTTCGTAAAACTAATATAAATATACCGCATAAAGTAATTAATATATGTTATGATGCATATAGAAGTAGTTTTATTGCTTTAGTATGTTCTTTAAATGGCGTATATAGTTATATTTTAAGTAGTAGAGGTTTATTTAGTGGTAGTATTATTTTTAATCGTAATAAAACAGTTTTTAATTTTTCAGAAGGAGATCATTTATTTTTAAAAAATATTCCTTTTGGTATGTTTTTTTTTAATATTGAAAAAAATAATAATTTAGGTTTTTCATTATCTAAATCAGCAGGTACTTATTGTCAATTCATTAATAAGATAGATAATACAAATAAAGCATTGGTTCGTTTGCCTTCAGGCAAACGAATTTACATTAGTCTTTTACTACGAGGTACTATAGGTATTTCTAGTAATATTAAACATAGATATGAAAATATTGGTAAAGCTGGTAGAAATAGAAATAAAGGTATCAGACCTACTGTTAGAGGAGTAGCAATGAATCCAGTAGATCACCCACATGGTGGTGGTGAAGGTAAAAAATCAGGACGTAGTTGTCCATTTTCTCCGTGGAGAAAACAACCTTTTTTTAAAAAAAAATGAGTAGATCTATATGGAAAGGTCCTTATGTAGATAGTTTAATACTTCAAAAACTAAATGGGTTAAAAAAAACTAAACCTATTTATAGTAAAACACGAAATAGTACGATAGTAACTAGTTTTTTAGATAGAACCTTTTATGTATATAACGGAAAAATATTTTTTAAAATCTTAATTACCTCTGATAAGCTAGGTTTTAAATTAGGTAGTTTTTGTTATACAAAAAAAAGATGTGTTTATAGAAACAAAAAAAAAACAAAAAAAAATAAATAAATGAGTAGAATAAGTAATTTAACAACAATAAGAAATAAATTATATAATAGTTGGCAGGGTGATTGGTATAATACTAATTACTATAATGTTTTACTATTCCAAGATATAAAAACACGTCTTTATCTGTCTGGTATATTTAAACGTTTAGAAGCACCTACTAGTTATTTTTACTTTAAAAGAGATAATTCATTAAATTTCTTTTTATACAGTGATGTTTTTTTATTAGAAAAAAAAAATATTTCTAAATTTAGAAATATTTTTCTTGAATTTGATAGATATAGTTATTATTGCTATTTAAATTATTATACAGTATATTCTTATTTTTTTCTAAAATATAAACAATATAGTATTCCTTCTAAAATAAATTTAGGTTTTAATGCTGAAATTGATTTTAAGTTAAATATTTTAAAAAATAAAAAAAAATCACTTTTACTTGAAGATGCTTCTAAAAAAATAGTATATTCTTTATTTTTTCAAAAAAAACATAGAAGTAGTTTATTAAAAAAACAAAATTTATTTTTTAGTTCTTTTTTAAGTAATTATAAAGAACAAGGTTTAGATATAATAGAAAAATTAGATACTTTTTTTAATTTAAATATGAGTAGAGGCGATTCATACAGTTTAATTAGAGATTGGACAGATGCTTGGTTTACACATAATAAAAATAATATATTTATTAATAGTAACATTATATTTTTTTTATTAGGAATTAATATTATAAATAAAAAAAATTCATATTCCTATAATAGTTATTTTATCAATTCAATAGCATTGTTAAATAAACCATCTTTATATAAAAATTATTATCTTAATAATTTTTATAACTTATTTAAAAATGCATTAATTAAAAAGAATACAATTAAAAATATAAATAAAAAAAATAAATTTACTTTACGTATGTTAAATAATTTTAAAATTAACAACTTTAGGTTAAATAAACCTAGTATATTTACATATATAATTAATAAATACATAATATATATTTATTTTATATTTAATTTATTTTCCAATGACATGAAAGAGTATCATTATTATTATTTTTTTTTTAGTAATAAGGTAACTACTTATTTCTTAAATACAAAACACCATAATTTTTTATCAAATTGGTTTGATCTAAAGCGTTTGTTTTATAATCATAAAAAATTTCTAAAGAGAATTAGTAGTTTTGATAAATTAAAATATAAATTTTTAAATAGAACATACTATAAAAAATATATGAATCAATTTTTTTTATATTTTGTTAAAGAAATTGAGAATACAATTAGTTTTTATTTAACAAAAAAGAAATGCACTTTATATAATGTATATGTTTTTTTCTCTTTTTTTGAGAAAAAAGAAAAACAAATACCTTCAATAAAAGATGCTAAAATAGTAAGTGATTACATCATGTATAGATTAAATAAATTTTATAGTATTAATAGAATATTTTATGAAATTAGAGATTGGCAATTTAAAAATTATTATAATAAAAAATATTCACCTTCTTCTTTAAAAAGCACAGATTACTATACTATGTATCAAGATAAAAAATATCCTGTTTTAGGTATGCGTATTGAGTGTTCTGGATCGTACAAACCAGGAAGCAGAAAAAAAAAAAAATATTATGGTGAAATAATTAAGGATGTTGAATTAATAAGTAAAAGTCCTAATAATAGTTTTTATGCTGATTTAGATTATTACCAAGTAACATCTAGATTAAAAAGTGGATCTATTGGAATTAAGGTTTGGGTTTTTTTTAAAACTCATTTATATAATAGTAATAAGCATTACATTAGTATAGTAACTTCAGATTAAATGAAAAAAAAAACTTTCTTATTTAGAAAAGCATCTTATAAAAAATCTATTTTAAAAATAAAACCAGTACCAAATAAACTTTGTTTAGTTGTTAATAAAAATAATATTGTAAATAATAAATTATTAGAATGTTGTCGAGTTACTGTTAGTCGTTTAACTAGAAACGGCATCAAAAAATGGAATACTCAAATATATAAAAATAATTTATTTTCTTTTTCCGATATTTCAGATAACAGTAATGATATATTTATGAAAGAAAAAAATTTTTTTTCATTTTATAAGTCTATGATGGTTCATTTTTTTATAAAAAAAAATAATAATTTAAAAAAAAAAAAAAAAAAAAAAAAAAAAAAAAAAACAAAAAAAAAAATTACTACCGGCTTTGTTAAACAAAACAAAAAACAAAAAGACATCTATCATAAAATAATAAATCAAAAAATAAATTTTAAAATTAATAATTTTTTAAATTTGCCTATGTTTAGACGATCTAATAAAAGTAGAATGGGTAAAGGTAAAAGTAAAGTAAGTACACATGTTAAATTTTTATCTAAAAATGAAATTTTATTTTTATTTAATGATTTAGATAAAAAAAAACAGCAATTAATTAAAAAGCAATTAAATTATAAAACTAATTTAAATGTTTCTTTTATTTCTAACAAATAAATAGTATTGTTTTTATATAGTAATCATTATTTTTTATTATGGTATTTAAAGAAAGTATTTTATTCGTACCTGATAATTCAAACGTTCTTTTTGTAAAGCTAATTAAAGTATTAAAAAATAAAAAACAACACGGTGTTATAGGTAACGACATCGTAGTTAGTGTTCAAATAATTAAAAAAGAAAAAGATCAAAAAATTAAAAAAGGAGATGTTTTAAAAGGTGTTATTATACAAACTAGAAAAAGATTCTCTCGCAAAAACCAAGGATGTTTTATTAATTTTAATCGTAACTGTGCTATATTATTTAATAAAAATCAACAGAATAAATTAATTGGTAGTAGAATACAAGTTGCTTTACCTAAAGAATTGCGTAGTAAAAAAAAAATGAAATTATTGTCAATTGCACCTTGTGTTTTATAAATGGAAAATTTAATTTTTGAAAAAATAAAAAATAATAACTATTTTAATTATAACTTAATTAATTCTTTTAAATTACATAATATATGTATTAATTTCAGAATTAAAAATAATACAGAAGGTATTTTAATTTTAATTTTAAATCTATGTCTACTTGAAAAATTATTATGTACTTCTTTTATTTTTTTAAAACAAAAAAAAAACATACGTTCTTTTGCTCCGGTAAATTCCGTGATAGGAGGTAGTTTTTTAATAAAAAAAAAAAATTTTTTTTTTAATAATTTAATTTATTTTTGGTGGAGTAAACAAAATTTTTTTTACACTAAAAAAAAATCAAAAGAATATAATCCATCCGTTTCTTTTAATTTTTCCCTTTCTTCTTTTTTACAATTCTCTTTTTTCAAATATAATAGAAGTAGTTGGGAAACTTTTAGTTATTTGTATGAAAAACAAATTTATGGCTTAAATATTAATTTATCTTTTGATACGCGTTACTATTTATATAGAAGACTTTTATTAAGCAGCAATAATTTAAATATATCAGAGAATGTCTAGTAGTTTTCAATCTTTACGAGATTTAAAAAAAAAAAAAAAAATATATATATATAACAAATGTTTTTTTTTTTCGAGTTTTTTATTTAACTTTAGGTTTAAATTAAAATGATTTTATAAAAACAAAAATTATTT